>ONZH01018980.1:0-36025 GCA_900303285.1 Rhinella marina | reverse complement strand
AGGTGATACCTGAAAAAGAAGCAGATCTGGAAGCTACTGTCTGTGAAAACAGAGGTTTTCCCTGAAAGCAGTTCTCTGTCAAGCTTTCATTCACAGTCACACAGCCCTTCCCAAGAGGAACTTGGGAGTCTTCCTGAGCAGAGAGTATTATAGTAGAAGAAGGCGATGACTTGGATGTGGATGTACCTGAGCAGAGTATCACAGTAGAAGGCGATGACTTGGATGTGGATGTACCTGAGCAGAGTATCACAGTAGAAGAAGGCGATGACTTGGATGTGGATGTACTTGAGCAGAGTATCACAGTAGAAGGCGATGACTTGGATGTGGATGTACCTGAGGCAGAGTATCACAGTAGAAGAAGGCGATGACTTGGATGTGGATGTACCTGAGCAGAGTATCACAGTAGAAGAAGGCGATGACTTGGATGTGGATGTACCTGAGCAGAGTATCACAGTAGAAGAAGGCGATGACTTGGATGTGGATGTACTTGAGCAGAGTATCACAGTAGAAGGCGATGACTTGGATGTGGATGTACCTGAGCAGAGTATCACAGTAGAAGAAGGCGATGACTTGGATGTGGATGTACTTGAGCAGAGTATCACAGTAGAAGGCGATGACTTGGATGTGGATGTACCTGAGCAGAGTATCACAGTAGAAGAAGGCGATGACTTGGATGTGGATGTACCTGAGCAGAGTATCACAGTAGAAGAAGGCGATGACTTGGATGTGGATGTACCTGAGCAGAGTATCATAGTAGAAGAAGGCGATGACTTGGATGTGGATGTACTTGAGCAGAGTATCACAGTAGAAGGCGATGACTTGGATGTGGATGTACCTGAGCAGAGTATCACAGTAGAAGAAGGCGATGACTTGGATGTGGATGTACTTGAGCAGAGTATCACAGTAGAAGGCGATGACTTGGATGTGGATGTACCTGAGCAGAGTATCACAGTAGAAGAAGGCGATGACTTGGATGTGGATGCATTATCTAGTGGCCTGTCATTTGTGCTGTCTCAATCAAGTTCTATTGCAGAAAAAATAGCATTTGTTGAACAACACCCTTATCAACCAACTTCCATGGATTGTGACAGCATTCCATTTAAAGAGTCAGAATTCTATTACCGTAAAAAGCCAAATGGAGACCATGTTATGCGTTCTTGGCTAACTTTGAAAGTGGTAAACCGGAAAATTGAGGCATATTTTTGCAGCATATGTATTACTTTTTCAAAAGCTGTTTCACCATTTGTTAGTGACTGTACAAATTTCAGACACTGCCATCAAGCCATAAAAAAACATGAATCCTCCAGCAGCCATTGTGATGCTGCTAATGCATTCTTAATTGCAAAGAAGGACCGAAGCATTGACACGTTAATAAATAGGGAACAGGCTTCAAAGCGAAAAAAGGAGATACTACAAAATATTGAAGTCATGGAACGTATTTTTGATGTCGTTAAACTTCTTGGGAAACAAGGATTGCCTTTTCGTGCACATGGAACAAATGAATCACTTTACAATCTTAAGAACACCAAGATTAACTACGGAAATTTTTTAGAAATCATCTTGCTGTTATCCCACTATGATGTTCCATTAAGAAATCATGTTGACAAATGCATTCAAGAAAGTGAACTAAGAAAAAAACATTTGCAAGAAAGAGGAAGAGCTGGAAAAATGGCAGTGGGACGTGGAAGTCTAGTGACTTTTTTGTCATATAAGACCATTAATAAAGTTGTAATGGCAGTTGTTCATTGTATCAAAGATCGTATTGTGTCTGAAATTGGGCAAAAAAGATATACCATACAAGTGGATTCCACTCAAGATGCTGGAATTGTAGATCAAGCCACAGTTGTTCTTAGGTACGTAAAAAATGAAGAGGTCCAAGAACGGCTCATTTCTGTCCTTCCGGTTAAAGATGCATCAGGTCAAGGGTTTAATGAACTGTTGATGGCTAATTTTGAAAGGCTTGGGCTTGACTACCATAAAATCGCAGGGGAATCATTTGATGGTGCAGCTAATATGAGGAGCTCATATGTAGGCCTACGAGCGCAGATTGCGAAAATAGTGCCTGACTCAATCTATATCTGGTGCTACTGCCATATACTTAATCTGTGCATCTCTGATTGCTGTGATGTCTTAGAAGCCAAAAATTTCTTTGGTCTTTTAAATCGCTTGGCTACTTTCATTGGGGATTCACACAAACGAATGAACGTATGGTCTAAGCAACTTCAAAAAAGGCAGGGAAAAGAAAAACTTTTACGATTGCAAAAAATTGGTCAAACGAGATGGTGGGCAAAGGAGAAGGCCCTTAATTGGCTGTTTGGGGAGAAGCAGTCTCTCTATTTGGAGGCTATTGAGGTTCTATTTTTAATTTCACAATTGCGTAATTGCGATTCAAGGACTTCTTCTGAGGCAACATCTCTTTATGAAAAGCTATGCGAGTTCCAGACCATTTTAACAGCAAATGTATTTCTTCCTATTTTTGATCTGATTGGCCCAGTTTCAAAATATTTGCAAACAAGTGGCCTCGACTACATGGTGGCCTGGACCATGATTGAGAATGCCATTGATCAGATTAAGATTATTGAGTTTGAACACATTAAAAAAAGTGCTACACATTTTGCATTAGAAATGAATGAACTAGTATCAAGAAGTGAAATTGTTTCATTCCTGAAGATTGAAACTGAGATTCCAGTGAGAAGAGTTGCCAGGAGAAAAAGGATGGCAGGTGAGCTCTCTGCTGATGAACGTCCAAGTGATGAAATGCAGCGTTTTCGCATGGAAGTTTACAGACCAATTTTTGATCAGATTCTGGCAAGTCTTACAGAGAGGTTTTCTGAAAACAAACAGTTGGTGGTTGATACCCAGTTTTTACACCCTCGCTTTTTTGAAAATATTAGAAATGATCCAAAACAAGTCAAATCTGGCAGTCTTAAAAGGATCTCAGAACTGGCAAAAGTTAATGAAGATTCTCTTATAAGTGAACTTGTAAGTTTTGCAAATCTGTTCCCTAAGCTAACCGGACATCCGGATGAAACAGAAGGAAGAAATGTGCGATCAGAAGGAGAAGGTGGAAATGAAGATGAATGGGGTGCACTTGAAGAGGATGACAAATCTACATGCAAGACATGTAAAAATTGTTTCCATTGCTGTCACCGATTACTTCTGAAGCACAATCTTTATTCAGCTGCTTATGAGACTCTTTCTGTGACATATGAGTACTTACTGACTCTGTCTTTCACACAAGTTGCTTGTGAAAGAGCGTTTAGCAAGCTGAAACTAATAAAGACAAGACTGCGCATAACAATGGGACAAGACCTTCTTGAAGCGCTTATGATCATGTCTGTTGAGCGGGATCTTTTGGAACTTGTTCAGTTTCAGGATGTTCTAGAGATTGTCCGTCAAAGTTCACCACTGATGAGATCTTTGTTAACTGTGTGAGCAGTTTTCACTATGATGAGACCTCTCATTTGGCTGCATTTGTTTCTCTTGTTCTATTTTAGCATTAATTTAACAGCATTTTCTAATGCTTTCTGCCCTAATAAGATACAGTAATGTTTAAATATGTTGTACAGTAGCTGTCAAAAGTTTGGACATTTTATGTTTTTTCTTATTCTGTTTTTTTTTTCTCCTACATCATAGATTCACATTAGAGACATGACAACTATAAAGAAACACATATTGAATAAGTTGGTAAGCAAAAAGTTTTAAATATACCAGAATAGGTTTTCATTTTTCGATTTTTCCTTTTGCTTTGACGTTCTTTTTTCACTAATTTATTCCATATGTGGTACTTGATAGTTTTCATGTATTCAAACTAGCTATATAGAATAGAAAAAAAATGAAAATCTACGGAATGAAAAGGTATGTCAAGACTCCTGACTGCCACTTTATATATTTTGTATGGTTTTCATTTTTAAATCGTAGCTACTGTTATAACTATCTTTCCCTAGCAGCCCCAACTATCCCTAACTAGCTATTTTCTAATTATATAACGTTAAAAATATTGCCCCTTTACCTGTTTTCTGCTGGGGGCGTCCCTGGCAGCGGCCACTCGCTCCCTATTCTGGCCGCTGCTCTGGAATACAGGCTTCAGCTCTTCAGATGCTGAAGGACCTGCCAGTGATGACGCGCAGCCTTATACAGCCAATCGTATGTGTCATCACTGCAGGTCCTTCAGCATCTGTAGCGCTGAAACACTACAGCCCGTATTCCAGAGCAGCGGCTTGAATGTGGAGCGAGCGGCACCTGCCCGGGACCACCTGGAAAGAAAACAGGTAAAGGTGATATTATTTTTAATGTAATATATTTAGAAAATAGCTAGTTAGGGAAAGTTAGTCATAATGGTAGGTACCCTTTAAAGGTTATATTTATTTTCTTGTTACATTATTTATTCTATCAGCTTGCAATTGTCATTGATAATAATAAAATATATAGCTATTGAGTTGGCAAAACTAACAAAGCCTGATTTTGCTTTTGTTTTTTGTTGTTTTTTTAAAGATAACTATTTTAGCATACTCCAAACAACCTTTTAACTACCAGGATCACAAATGATTTTCAAAACAAAAATGCAGTGATTAGATTTTGCAGGCGTTTGTGGCCACGCTCCTTTACAAATCACTGCGGGAGGCTGCCTGGACTATCGGGCAGCCGCAAGGGGGCGTGGCCACAAACGGCTGCGTTTACAAAATCTAATGGGAATGCAGCCCAAAGTTGTTGCTACCAGCTCATTCATGTTCCTGGGATTACACATGTGTGTGCAATTCTTACATGAAAACACAACTAGCTGTTATATTTTAACAACTTAAGGCTGTGTTTCCACATTTCATCAGGGTTCCCACATGTCAGGTTATGTTCAGGTTCTAGGCTTACATCATGTGTTTTTAATAACTTGATTAGGGCTGGTAGAGTGATCAGTAGTACCAGCCCTAATCAAGTTATTAAACACTTGATGTAAACCTAGAACCTTAACATAACCTGACATGTAGGAACCCAGCCTGAGGCTGTGTTGGATCTTTTGTGAGGCCAATATAATCCTTATCAGATCGCTCTGTGTAAGCAGTTGATATGCAGCTGATAATGTATTTAAATGGCCAAGCGAATGGTGCTTGTTTGCTACTGTTCATTGTTTTTTATTTTCAGTGGAGATAAAATAGTTAAAGGACCACTCCAGTCCTTACCTATCATCAGTGCCGGGAGGGTAGATGGCGCTTGTCACGTACCTCTAACAGCAGCACCATTCCGCCAGTTCAAATAATATCTCTGGCCTTTCCGGTCATTTGTGACCAGGTAATTCCTATTGTGCTGTGTGAAGGGGCGGAAGACACTTTCCTGTATAAGTTTATGGGACAGATCAGCGCTGACACTGAACTATCCCATAGACTTAACTTGACAAAGTGACTTCTGCCTCTTCATATAGAGCCGTAGGAATTACCTGGCCACAAATGACCAGAAGGGCCAGAGATGTTATCTGAACTGGCGGAATGGCGCCGCTATTACACATGCGCAACAAGCGGTATCTACCGTCCTCGAATTGACCCCAGAGTGATCCGTGAAGGATGGGCCACTAGCCCGCTACTCATGGGCCAGTGCTGTGTGCTTGCCCCCCAGGCTAAAATTTGCCAGCCAGCCCCTGGTTCACTGTGACACAGGATTCCGTGTAGGCTGGTTGCTATGGCCAGGTGTAATTGCGGAGGCCTGTGTGTGTACTACTAGTGTATGCTTGCTCTCCTCCCTGTTGTCTCGGTTCTATTAGTGTCAGAGTGTGGTCACTGTGACACAGGTTGTCTGTGCTCTGGCGTACAGAGTGGTGTTACATAGGACTTCAGGTAACATCTACTATATTATCTGTACTCATTATGTGTGATGTTACATAGGACTGCAGGTAACATCCACTACATTATCTGTACTCATTATCTGTGATGTTACATAGGACTGCAGGTGACATCTACATTATCTGTACTCATTATCTGTGATGTTACATAGGACTGCAGGTAACATCCACTACATTATCTGTACTCAGAGAGTTATCACTGTGTTATCTGTGGTGTTACATAGGACTGCAGGTGACATCTACTACATTATCTGTACTCAGAGAGTTATCACTGTGTTATCTGTGGTATTACATAGGACTGCAGGTGACATCTACTACATTATCTGTACTCAGAGAGTTATCACTGTGTTATCTGTGGTATTACATAGGACTGCAGGTAACATCCACTACATTATCTGTACTCATTATCTGTGATGTTACATAGGACTGCAGGTGACATCTACATTATCTGTACTCATTATCTGTGATGTTACATAGGACTGCAGGTGACATCTACATTATCTGTACTCATTATCTGTGATGTTACATAGGACTGCAGGTAACATCCACTACATTATCTGTACTCAGAGAGTTATCACTGTGTTATCTGTGGTGTTACATAGGACTGCAGGTGACATCTACTACATTATCTGTACTCAGAGAGTTATCACTGTGTTATCTGTGGTATTACATAGGACTGCAGGTAACATCCACTACATTATCTGTACTCATTATCTGTGATGTTACATAGGACTGCAGGTGACATCTACATTATCTGTACTCATTATCTGTGATGTTACATAGGACTGCAGGTGACATCTACTACATTATCTGTACTCAGAGAGTTATCACTGTGTTATCTGTGGTATTACATAGGACTGCAGGTGACATCTACTACATTATTTGTAAATGGGCGTGGTCACAGGTTTGGGGGGGGGGGGCACAATACTTGGCTTGCCCCGGGGGCTGCAAAATCATTCTGTCTCTGCTGACATGACTTGGGCTACGATTTCTATTATCCCCAAAGAAGGAAAGGATCCTACCTCTTGTACTAACTACAGTCCCATTTCTTTATTGAACATTGACCTCAAACTCTTGGCGAAAATGTTAGCTACCAGATTGCAATTCTTATTGCCCAAGCTGATTCATCCTGACCAGGTTGGGTTCGTTAAGGGACGTGAGGGTAAGGACAATACTGCCAAAGTACTAGATGCCTTATTTTATGTCTCTAATAAATCCATACCTTTAGTCCTCCTTGGCACTGACGCCAAGAAAGCTTTCAATAGAGTCGATTGGTCTTATATTAGATTGACTTTGTCTAAATTTCATTTTCTGGAAGCTTTTATTTATGCTATATTTGCCATTGAGTCAGTGTCAGTCAATGGTATACTTTCATCTAGATTCAATATTAGAAATGAGACCAGGCAGGGGTGTCCCCTTTCCCCGCTTATTTTTGTGTTAGTTATGGAGACCTTTTTACAGGCTCTCCGGCAAAGGAAGGAAGTGAGAGGACTCTTTGTGAATGGACAAGAAGTGAAATTGGCTGCTTTTGCAGAAGATCTTCTTCTCCTTACAACTAACCCCATCAAATTCATGTCCATTATCGTATCAATACTCCAACACTTTGGTTCTTTATCCAACTTTAAAGTCAACCCTTCTAAGTCCCAGGTGTTGCATGTTGGCCCCTCTCCCACAGTACTCTCAGCTCTTCAAGCCGACTCCCCTTTTAATTGGCACACCCACCAATTAACCTATCTTGGTGTCAAGCCTTTTCCCCATATTTCTGACTTATTTCGCCTCAACTACCTGCCATTATTACAGGTAGTTCAACTGGACTCTTTGGATTTCCCTTACCTTTCCTGGTTTTTATGTCTTTAGTTATTCCTCGACTTACTTACCCAATGCTGGTCCTTCACATCAAAATCCCCAAATCCTATTTTTCTTCCCTGAATAGCTACATTCGTAAATTCACTTGGCAGGGGAAGAGTTCTCAGATCTCCTGTGACACACTATCCAAGCCTAAACTCTGGGGAGGTATTGGTCTCCCAGATCCAGAAATGTAGATGAGAGCCATTCACTTATGTAGGGCGATAGACTGTATTAGATGGCCCCCTCAAAAACTATGGCCCCACCTTGAGGACGCTTTCCTTCCAACCTCACTCAGGGCCTTGTTGTTAGCTAACAGACCTCTTCCAGCACCCGCCTCCATACCAAACCCCTTAATCAGGTCCACCCTTAAGGTTTGGGAGTGGTTTTTGGTTAGTGGCGGAGCCCTGACATCTTCTTCCCTTCTCTTAATTAAAGACCTTATATCCCTAGCTCCGAGGGATTAGAGAGAGAGCTGCCCACTTTCCCTGTGCTCATCTATATTACCAATCTCAGAATTACTTGACCAAGAGGGATGTGTTAGATCTGAGCTAGATGTTCGGGAAAGGCTTAATTCCCCTGACCTTAATATCCTTCTCATAAATTTCCTCAAAAAAGAAGCTCTCCTTCTACTGAAACAAACCCCTCACCCCTCGACAAACTGTTGGTTTGAAACTCTTCTGAGCAGCTCTGCTCCTCCTACAAAGACTATATCTACACTCTATAAAAAGCTCAAAGTCCCTCACCCTGATGTCATACCTGCTATTGTCAGTATATGGGAAAGGGACCTAAAGAGAAACTTTTCCCCTTCTGAAATAAAAAAGCTGTTTGGCACCCATCATAAACTCTCAAGGTGCATCCGCATAAAGGAAAATGGGTATAAGGTCCTAATGAGATGGTATAAAACCCCTGAAAAAAATCTCCATGTTTGCTGCCAATGTATCTGATATATGCTGGCATTGTCACAATGAAAAAGGCACATTCTTCCATATCTGGTGGTCTTGTGGAGAGATAAAAAAACTGGTGGTCCAAAATAATCCGAATATGTAACTCAATTTGTCACACCTCTTTTACCTGTACTTCAGTGCTAGCCTTGCTCTCCTTTGGCATTAACCCTTAGGCCCCTTTCACACGAGCGGGAGACTCGCATGTCTCCCGCAACGCATCTACAGGGCTGGACTCGGCACTGACAGGGATCGCATATAATGCTATGCGATCCCTGTCAGTGCGGAGTCCAGCCCTGTAGATCCGTTGCGGGAGACATGCGAGTCTCCCGCTCGTGTGAAAGGGGCCTTACAGTACCAGCGCCGTACATGTACGTCGCTGGGGCGATGCGGGCACATGGCGCCCGCTCGCGGGTGCGGCGGGCGTCATGCCGGCAAGTCTCTGCTGTTTCTAACAGCAGAGACTTGCCGCTACCTACTGTGTTGGCGGCGTCTTCCGGGTGACTAGATGCCGTGATCACACGTGATCACGGCATCTAGTTGCGTCTAAACCGGAAGCGTTCGCTCCGGGTGGTGTACAGACACCCCGTGTGGCCAATCGGGGTGTCTGTACACCATATGAAAACTGTAATCCTCGCTGGTGAGGATTACAGTTTTCAAAGTGCAATTCTTATTCTGGCCACTAGATGGCAGGCCAGGATAAGAAATGAGCAATTCATGGATTTAACTGCCTGTAGTAAATCCATGATTGCTCATAAAGAAAATTAAAAAGCCACAATATATAAGCTCATATTTGAGCATTCAAATAGTAAAAAAAAAATTAAAAAAAAATGTTAAAAAATATATAAAAAATAAAAAAGATATAAAAGTTCAAATCACCCCCCTTTCCGTATAAGTAAAAAATAAATACCTAAATAACACTAAATATAGACATCATGGGTATCACCGTGACCGAAAACGCCTGTACTTTTAAAATATAAAAAAAAAATCCAATATGGCGAATTGTGTGGCGGAAAAAAGCGTCCAAATTGCGATTTGCCGTTTTTTGTCGCTTTTTTTTTCTAAAAAAAATTAAATAAAAAGTGATCAAAAAGTCATACGCACCCCAGAATGGTATTAATAAAATCTTCAGATTGTCCCGCAAAAAATGAGCCCCCATACAGCTCTGTACACATAAATACCAAAAAGTTATAGGGGTCAAGATATGACCAGGAAAAAAAAAAAAAAAAAGGGCAACTTTCTAATTTTTTTTTCACTATCAAAACGCAGGAAAAACTATACATATTAGGTATTGCCGGATTCGTACTGACCAGTAGAATGAAAATAACGGATCAGTTTTAATGCACATCGAACGCTGTAAATAAGAAACCCGTAGAACTGTAGCGGAATAGCGTTTTCTTTGCAATTTCACCCGGTTTGGAATTTTTTTCCCGCTTCCCACTACACCATATGCAATATTAAATGGTGGCGTTGGAAAGTACAACTTGTCCCGCAAAAAACAAGCCCTCATACAGCTATGTGAACAGAAAAATAAAAGAGTTATGGCTGTTTGAAGGCAGGGAGCGCAAAACGAAAATGCATGACCGAAAAAACCTCCGGTACTGAAAGGGTTAAAGCAGTTGGTACACACAGAGCTTCTTTATTCTCCCTCCTCTTACAGCTGCTAGGCAATCGTTACCCATGTATTGGATGTCATCTGAGATCCCTAGTGTGGATCACTGGATCAACAGGGTAGACCAGCTGTACAGACTTGAGGAACTCTCCCATTGGGAATCACGGTCTACCTTCCTCTCCATCTGGACCCCCTGGAAACAATATAGGCAATTCCCCTAATACAAGTATTCCTGATGCCTTTTATTACCTCTTTTTTTTTTTTTAATATATAATCTGAAGTTCATATATATTTCCTGAAAATACTATGTACATGAATCCATGCCTAATAGTTATTGGTTGTAGTTTGTTATATATAAGCCGAAGCCCTGTATGGACTTCTTAATATGCATAACTTCATTATACCCACATCTGTTAACTGTATTGCTTACTATGCAGCAATGATTGTAATAATATGTGCATTTTGACAGTGTTCTTCTGTCACTGACTGTTATACTTGATGAAAAATAAAATAAAAATTGTTAATAAAAAACGGGGTTTGGAAGTGACAGCAGCTGAAATTTAGTTTCGGTGGATGCGGCTCCTGCTAACAGCTGATCAGTGGCCATCCCATTTTCACATGGGGAGGGGGGGGGGGAAACTTGTGAATTTTCTGTTTTGGAATTGTGGGCTAAAGCCTCTTTCACACGAACGTTGTGTTTTGCGGTCCGCAAATTGCGGAGCCGCAAAAACAACGAATGGCATCCGTGTGCATTCCGTATTCTGCGGAACGGAACAGCTGGCCCCTAATAGAACAGTACTATTCTTGTCCGTAATACGGACAAGAATAGGACATGCTCTATTTTTTTTTTTTTGCGGGCTACGGAACGGAGCAACGGATGCGGACAGCACACGGTGTGCTGTCCACATTTTTTGCGGGCCCATAGAAATGAATGGGTCCACATTTTTCATGTGAAAAATAGGGATCGGAGCCCGCAAAAACAACGTTCGTGTGAAAGAGGCCTAAAACCCATTAGAGCAACATCAAAGCTGCATGAAAATATATGTGTGGAATTGATCTGTGGTGCAGATTTTAAATCCGCAGTATGTCAATTTATGCTGCGGATTTCACCTGTTGCAATGGGTAGGGTGCACTTTGTGGAAAACCACAGCAAAAATTCCACTGCAGAAATCCCTAATTTGTTGCAGATATTTATGTGACTCCCCCATTCATCTGAATAAGGGCTCATGCATACGACCATGTGCCGGCCGTGCCCGTATTGCGGCCCGCAAACAGCGGGTCTGCAATATATGGACCTGGCCGTTTTTTGCACTGCATCATGGATGCGGACCCATTCACTTGAATGGGTCCGCAATCCAGAAGGTGCAGTGTGCGGAACGGAGGCATAGAACTCCACAGAAGCACTACGGAGTGCTTCATTGAGGTTTCTCTCTGTGACTCCACACTGCAAAAAGTAGAACATGTTGCGGACGGATGACAGACCCAATCAAGGTGAATGGGTCTGGATCCGTTGTGGCAGTCGCTGGGATGTTGCCCGTGCATTGGGAACCACAAATTGCGGTATTTTTATATAGTGCCAACCATGTGCAGTCCGTGTTTTGCGAACCGGTTGTGTGAATGCACCCTAAAGCTTACAGAAATCCATGAGCCTGCTGCCAAAATAAACCCATTGAAATTAATGTAACAGAACAAATGTACCATATGTGAATATACCCTTACAAGCCTTTACAGATTTTTTTTTCTTTATTTCCATCCTGCAGGTTGATGACTGAAGGAAGTGAAATACGATTTGTCCACAAGCATATGGCAATAATTCCAGGCTGGGGTGGTGCATCAAGATTAATTCAGCTCGTTGGAAGTAGACAAGCTCTTAAATTATTGAGCAGTGCTCTTGGAATTCGCCCTGAATATGCTTTAAGCATAGGGCTAACTGATGACATTTTATCTTCAGCTGCAGACAGAGCATTGGAAGAAGCCAAGACGTGGCTAACGCCATATACCAAAGGGCCAGCCGATGCAACTAGGGCAATAAAGAAAATAGTTTGCTCTGGGAGAGAACACTTGTTCGAAGACACACTGAGGAAGGAAAAAGACATATTTGGAACAGTATGGGGTAGTCCTGCCCATTCACAGGCCTTGTCAAAAGCAATGAAGCACAATTAGTTCTGCATCTGGTGTTATTAAACACTGTACACGTTAGTATTATCTCCTTGAAGGGGATGTCCAAGTTATGCCAAAATGTGGCCAAAGGCAGAGACTGTGATGACGTAAAAAAGACACACACACAAATGTTTGACTACTTTCTTTGTCCTCCCTGCTGGTCTCTGTTTACTTAGCTGAGATGCCCATATATGCTCATGACTGCTGCAGCCAATCACTGGGCTCAGCAACATATGGCACAAATATTGCTGAAGCCAATGATTGACTGCAGTGGTCATGTATGCATACGGGCATGTCACCTCTGCAGTTATATAAACAAAGATCACAGAAAGGCACAGAGGTGGCAGGTCAAATGAGGTTTTTTTTTATGTTGTCACAGTCCCTTTCTTTGGCCGTACATTAAGGCACCATGAAATGCTGAGATGATCATGTATTGGTGATTGAATGTTGGGCTCTGTATAAATTATCCATAATTACTAAGAACTTACTATGTTTAAAAAGCTTTTCACTCAAACCAATCCATTGAGACCCTTGTTATCAAGGTTCTAAAGTCACCTCCAGACCCTAAAGAATTACTCCAGTTTTTTTTGTATTCTAGCAGTGTAATTGACAACCCAAGGGCTCATGCAAAACACGGATTCCGGCAGTATGCATTCCACATTTGCGGAATGGAACGTCCGGCCCATAATAGAACTGCCCTATCCTTATCCGTAATGCGGACAAGAATAGGACATGTTCTATATTTTTGTGGATGCCACAGAATGGACATATGGATGTGAACAGCACGTGGAGTGTCGTCTGCATCTTTTGAAGCCCTGCTGAAGTGAATGGGTCCGCATCCAACCCGCAAAAAATGAATATCGGATGCAGACAAAAAATATGATTGCATGTATAAGCCCTATCCATACATTTTGAACCTTTTCATTGTGGGAATCTGGTCATGTGATCTTAAGTCTGACTCCTTGCTCTAATGTGTAACCAGGAACTTGGTCTCTCCCCTGTAGCTTACTATCTGTGAACTACAGGATGATATCATCGCCAATCAAATCCCTTCTCTGTATTTTGTTGATGATATAATGTCTCTCTTATGTAAATGATCAGGGGATATATAGTAGGTGAGTGCATACAGTGATTAGCCACAGTTATATGTAAACCTCCTGACTCACACTGCCTGTTTATACTGTGTGTGCTGACTCTTCAGTGCAGTTCTATAAGATGCAGCTTCACACTGGCTACCTGGACTATTGTCACGTATACTAGACATGCGCCATGTGGTACCACTATTTCCAAATTAACCACTGTGTCACCGGCCTACTAGTATTATCATATCTTATAAAAACATTCTCTAATCTCCTATACTTACCTTTTGTTACCACCGATTTATCCTACAGGGTACCTCCTATACAAATCATACATCCATCAACCAGCTGGAGATGTCTTACTCTATCAAACTGCCGCCATCTTATACACTGTAAATTTACTGTATAAAAAACATCTTTTGTTCTCTATTTAATTGCTATTAATTTTCTATATATCCATTGTATATACATAACTCTGTATACCTTTACATTCTGTATTCATTAGGCCGTGAACAAGGTCTGAGTGATAGACCGAAACGTTGGCCCGTGGCTAATTATGATTATGGATGGATAAATAAATTGATTCTACTTCCAATATTTTGAGTGCCGTGGTTTTCTCAACTCTTATGACTACAGTCTTTACCACTGAGCACCGAAACACTCTAAATAGGAGTGCCGACCAATTCACCATTTATTTTATGTCTCTCTGCTTCCACTTACCTTAAAGGGGTTGTGTCATTTCAGCAAATAGCATTTATCATGTAGAGTTGTAAGTTAATACAAACCACTTACTAATGTATTGTTATTATCCATATTACTTCCTTCACCGGCTGGATTCCATTTTTCCATCACATTATACACCACTCATTTCCATAGTTACGACCACCATGCAATCCAGCAGCGGTGGCCGTGGCCATAGAAAACTATAACGAGCAATCATTAGATTACTAGCATTGGAGTCTATGATGATTTTACTAGTTTCCTATGGAGCCCTATTACAGGAAAAAACTATAGGAAATACTATGCAGCAGCCTCCTGTCATACACGGTGACAGGGGCTGCCGCCTACAAGCTCTGGCTCCTCCGATCACTGCACAGGGAAGCCGGAACAACACCAGAAGCGCACGCTTTTGGTTTTCTGCACACACAGAAGCCATGGTCAGGTTTGTCCACGGCATCTGAGAGGTTAAATGTCCGCAAATGGCATTACTGGTGGTCGCGGACATCAGCCACAGGTGCTTACAGCAGGATTGGGCGTAATCTTTAAAGACCCAACATGTGACGTACTATTATGTCACATGCTGGTAAGTAAAAGAAGAAAAGTTAAAATCAGCATTTTTACCTCCTAAAAACAGGTATGGACTCTATAGTAAATGTGCAGCAAAAAGTCCAGATCACTATTTTTTACTTTCCAACTGTCCACCGTTCTCCCGCTGTCTGTATTAGAAGCTGTATGAGATAGAAAGGTCCTGACAATGTATTTGAACACAACATACAGCGTTAGGATGTAGTGCACGCAGCGCCGGCCGGTGAGGACAAAGGAGCGCGACTTCCAGGAGATGAAGAGGAGCTGTGGCGCAGGAGAGGTAAGCAGACCTATCCTCGGGATAGGTCATCAATATCAGATCGGCGGGGGTCCGACACCCCCGCCGTATCAGCGCTGCCTCCTCTTCACTGTTTACATGCTGGCCGTAACGGGGTAGTGGTGAGTAGGTGTAATTACACCTAACCGCCCCATTCATTTCAATGGGAAGAATCGCTCCCATACAAGTCTATTGAAGCAATTCTATCCATAGAAATGAATGGGGCGGTGAGGTGTACTCACCACTACCCACGTGTCGGCCAGCATGTAAACAGTGAAGAGGAGGCAGCGCTGATACGGCGCGCGCCTCCTCTTCAAACAGCTGATCGGCGGGGGTGCCGGGTGAGGGACCCCCGCCGATCTGATATTGATGACCTATCCTGAGGATCGGTCATCAATATATATAACTCGGAGAACCCCTTTAAGGCCACCTGCTTATGTTGTGGAATATGTACGGCTTTTCTGTGCAGATTCTCATGCAGAAAAAACTCTGCATAGTACAGTACCAGCAAAGTGTATGGGATTACACAAATCTCGTGTGGAAATTGACCTGCTGTGAGGATTTCCAAATCCGCAACATGTCAATTATGTTTGCGGTTTTAGCTGCAGATTTCATCCTTTTCCAATGAAGGGTGAGATCTGCGACAAAATCACATCTAATCCGCAATTAGAAATTGTGGACTTTGGTGCGGATATGCTGCAGAAATACACACAAATCCACACTGAAATTCATGCAGATCTTATGTGCGTTCACCCCTATCGTACCCTAAGGGTACAGCCACACAGAGTTTTTGGACAAAGTTTTGAATCGGATCTGCCTGCAGGAATTTCAACCAAAGCCAGAAGTGGATCCACTAGGACAGCGGTCCCCAACCACCGGGCCGCGGCCCAGGACCGGGCCCTGAAGCGATGTCTGCCGGGCCGCCGCGGCGGTAGCAGGGACAAGGAGATAAGCGCTTCCATTGTGGAAGCGCTCATCTCCATAGTCATCTGTATCGCCGTCCTGAGGACGGCGATACAGATGCCTGTGCTGCGGTGGGGCAGGGGAGGGAGAGGCGGCGTCTCCCCTGCCCGTTCCTCTGATAGGCTGCAGGCCTAGTGCCTGTAGCCTATCAGAGGCCAGCTCAGGCGGTGCGATGACGTCATCGCGCCGCCTGAGCCGTGCAGAGCGGGACACAGGCCGGAGGAGGCCTGCATCGCAGTGCTGCCAGGCTGATGGAGGTAAGTATAAGTGTTTGTTTTTTATTGTACAAAACTGAAGGAGAGGAGCACTATGGGCACTATAACTACCGTGTGGGGGGCACTATAACTACTGTGTGGGGGCACTGTGGGCACTATAACTACTGTGTGGGGGCACTGTGGGCACTATAACTACTGTGTGGGGCACTATGGCACTATAACTACTGTGTGGGGGCACTATGGCACTATAACTACTGTGTGGGGGCACTATGGCACTATAACTACTGTGTGGGGGCACTGTGGGCACTATAACTACTGTGTGGGGGCACTATGGCACTCTAACTACTGTGTGGGGGCACTATGGCACTATAACTACTGTGTGGGGGCACTATGGCACTATAACTACTGTGTGGGGCACTGTGGGCACTATAACTACTGTGTGGGGCACTGTGGGCACTATAACTACTGTGTGGCACTGGCACTATAACTGTGTGGGGGCACTATGGCACTATAACTACTGTCGGATGGGGCACTATGGCACTATAACTACTGTGTGGGGGCACTATGGCACTATAAAATACTGTGGGCATATGCTCCGCCCCCCAACAACCGCAGCGCCCCCCCCCCCCCCCCCATCCAACACCCCCCCGGGCCCTGGGGAAATTGTGTAGCGAGAAACCGGGCCTTGGTGCAAAAAAGGTTGGGACCACTGCACTAGGAAAGAGAGGTATAAATCCTTCATTTATATTTTTTGGGTGTGAATCCACTTATGACCTCATCCAAAGAACCTCTGTGTGGCCGGCCCGTACCCTAAGGGTTTCTGCAACCAGATACAACCAAATAGACTTATCCAAGTTAAACACAATTTCTACAAAATGATTTTCATTCATTCCAATTATTAAGCAGAATGAATATGTATCCCCATGAGCTAGAGAACGCTACCCATCCCACTCTCATTACATTAGTGGCCGTATTGGGGAAAGCACCACTGCCTCCTCCTGGCTGAACAGGATTATAACATTCAATAGTTAGTACTTTAGGGCTCATGCACATGAATGTATTTTTTTCCTCATCTGACCCACATTTTTCACTTCAATGGGGCCGCAATAAAATAGAACAGGTCCCAATTATGGACAAGGATAGGACTGTTCTATTATGGGCCAGATCTACCGAACGCACACAGCCTGTATCCGTGTTTTGTGGATCCGCAATTTGTGGACTACAAAACAGGCTAGGTTCGTGTGCATGAGCCCTGAGGCTGTATTCACATCAAGGATGGGACGAGCTCATCATTTCTTCAAACCTGCACATCCCATTAACCTTATCTACTGTGAATGAATCAGGGGAAGCACTTGCAGCCAATGCATTGTTATAAGACTCTGGAATGAGATGACAGATTAGATTGCTTTTCAACGGCAGCTATCCCGTCTCTGGTTTTGCCAGAAACACCATATCTGGAGTCAAAGTGAACTGTGTCCCACCTACCTTCCTTATGGTTTGTTCAATCTGAGACCATAAGGGCTGTATCAGGGGGCAGGTCCACCAGATATTCAGGTAGGTACCCTCATGAGCTAACCATCTACAAATGTTATCCAGAGCTAAACTGTGCCTCAGCAGAAAATCAGGGGTCCTATACCAGCGGCATAGCAATTTGTAATGGTTCCCTCGTAAGCGGACACAGGTAGAGAATCCATGAAAATGTGTCGAAATAAACTTGGTATCTGAGATGTGGCTAATTTCCATTCCCAACCCTGGAGATATAGAGGTTTGACTTGAGCGTGGGGTGAAACAAACAGAATGCCGCCCAGTCCCATTAGGTATAACAGGGTCCAGCGGAGATCCATACGCTGTTCCAGCAGACAAGCATACTGCTGTTTGTGTCTGGACGATTCTCTGTCTGCCGGAACAGTGTGCCGGAGTTTCCCACTGGAGGTGTGATTTGTATGGAGCGGAAATGCACATGCCCTGTACACGCTCTGTTTTCCATGGTCATGTGGATATGGATTCCAGTAGAATGTCTCTCTAAGGCGTTTTCATGAAATGAGCAGAATGCGGAAGTCACAAATTGTTGCTGATAAAATGTAATCTTTATTAAATTACAAATCTTGTAACAAAACAAGACGACTTGAGAGGGGTAAAATTCTAAATACAGACCGGACAGTAAAGTCGAAAGAGAAAGCGGTGTAAAAATTGTCACCTAAACAATATTAGCTCTTTATACATATGCGGCTGGAAGGTTGTTCTAACATGAAATCCACTTGCTTATTAAACCACATTACTTCAAACTTACGACTACATCATCATCATTAAATACACTTGGCTCCGGGGCTTTTAGATTTGGTTCCTCACATTCTTTCAGAGGTGGCTTCGCTGGGAGGTGACAAGTCAGGGATCATGCCAAGCTACACGGGACAACATGAGCAGCTACAATGGTAGTAGGGAAATGATGCTCAGAGATTACGCTTAGCAAATTCATGGTAGAGACAACTGATGGCTTACACGGAGGGCAGATGTAGCTTGTTGAGAGGGAACCAGAAGCTATTACAAACCAAACACACACACATGAAATACATGTAGAAGACAGGGTGGCTGCTGAAGAGGCCTGAAGAATATGACTGCTGCTGAGAAAAGTCTGTCCATTGTCAACTCATCACAGGGAATAAGGTGGGCAGAAACCAGGGTTAGACAAGTCGCAGAACGCCAGGCAGCCAGCACGTCTACCCTGCAAGGCCGGTGCGGGCAGCACATTTGTAAAGTCTACAGCAATCTGCCCACACCCGGAGTACATACAGATAAGGACGTGTCTATCTGCCAGCAGTGATAAAGGTTGGTTCAGGGGCCCTTTTACACAAGGCAGTCATCACCTGAATTAACGCTCCCAAAAACCATCCTATGTAAAGATGTCAAGTGAATGAACGATAACTCACTCACTTGGCACTGATTGCATCTTTTATGAAAATTATTGTTTGATGGCAGCATATCTGCTCATGTAAACGGAGGATGTGCTGTTCATTGTGATGGAAACGCACAGGCGTACAAGCAATCCTACGTTATTAACGATCGCTAGCACAAAAGTTTGCTTCCAGTTATTGCGCAGTCTAGGCGTGCTTTCACACGCAGCAGATTTTGTTGCAGAAATTTCTGTGTAACTGGAAATCAGTTC
This sequence comes from Rhinella marina, assembly GCA_900303285.1. Lineage (NCBI taxonomy): Eukaryota > Metazoa > Chordata > Amphibia > Anura > Bufonidae > Rhinella > Rhinella marina. The sequence goes on along the minus strand of ONZH01018980.1, from coordinate 16,635 downwards.
CGTTCAACGGATTTTCAGTCACTGAAATTTCTGCAACAAAACCTGACACATGTGAAGGCACTCTAAGGCTCCATTCACACGTCCTGTTTTTCTTTCCTGATTCAATCCTGATCTGGATCCATTCATTTCAATGGGTCCTGAAAAAATCAGGATCGAATCAGGAAAGAAAAACAGGACGTGTGAATGGAGCCTAAGGGTATGGCCGTTTCTACAGGCAGTTTTGAAGCCAAAGCTTGGAACAAATTCACAAAAAGAGAAGTTGTATCTGTCCTTTACTTTCTCTCCTTTTATGATCCACTCCTTATTTGGGCTTCCAAAACTGTATCAGGAAACCAGACCGTGTGGCCAGACCATAACAGACCCATAAATGAGCACCAACTGAATTGCTGTATTGTCAATTGCTGCTTGTTTCAGGAAATTAAAAGGGGTTGTCCACTTTTTACTATTGACCTATCCTCAGGATAGGTCATTAATATCAGATCGACAGGGGTCCAACTGTAGGCTGCCTGCTGTTTGAAGAGAAGGCAGTGCTCGTATGGAGTTGCTCTGTTTACCTTCTAGCCGCAGCAATTGCAGTGGTGAGCAGGTGTAATTACAAGTATGGCGTCCCCATTCACTTCTATGGGATGGCTCTGTCTGTGAAAAGAAAGGAGCTGTCCCGTAGAAGTGAATGGGGACACCATACTTGTAATTACACCTGCTCACCACGAGCGCTGCTTTCTCTTCATACAGCTGATCAGCGGGTGTGCCAGGAGTCAGACCTCCACCGAGCTGATATAGATCATTTATCCTGAGGATAGGTTTAGATTGGGGATACATGGCGACATGTCGAGTGATGGCAAGTCTCAGAAAACCCAGGTGACCAGAAATATCTGTTCGAGTTGTCTGCAACTTGCTGTCACCCAACTAATTTACAGCTGTGAGAAGAAACAGCCAAGTTGCATGTGACTTGGGATTAAATATGCTGGTTTTCCTGTGATTGTGATGAGTAGCACTGCGACATCACTGGCAATCATAAGACACATGTCGCATTAAACTGCTAAATTCAGTCTTGTCCCCATCCATATTATTTCCTTTTGGGAATGGGACTGCATTCCTTCAGTGGAAAGAATGAATGTGCCTTTGTGGGAGAGGTTTTCGTCCATTGGGGGTTCATCAGCCCTCCACCTGGCAAACTAAACCTTCCCTCCCTCATAAAAAAAAAACAAAAAAAGAACAAACATACAGATAGGAACATGGACCATACAAATGACTTAAATGGTCACTAAGGCCAGGCTTACATGTGGAGATTAAAGTTATCCAAAATGAGAAAAATCTACTTTCTTGCCGCCACTCTTGTCTATGAGCCGTCTCTGGCATTGAAGCTCAGTCATATTCACTATAATTCGGATAAGCTGCAATACCAGACATAGCAAAGGGACACGATTGGCACAGTTTCTGGAAGACAGTAGATACTTTTTTCCTGCTCCAGGACTAACCCTTTAGGGCTCATTCATGTGCCAGTGTTGCAGACCACCATCTCAATCCCTTATTGCGGTGTGGACCCACTGACTTGAATGGATCTGCGATTCACGAAATACGGCAAAAGATAGGACATGTCCTATCTTTTGCTGTGCAGAAGCGCAGATCTGAAAGCCCACAGAAGCGTTTCCGAGCGTTTCCTTGGGCTTCTGATCCATGACGGACATGTCCTATCTTTTGCGGATCGCGGAACCATTCAAGTCAATAGGTCCGCGTCTGCAGGATGGAGTTCACATGGCTGATGGCCGTGCATTAGGCTGAAAACACAGGTATTTACTGGAATTTTTCAGCACTTTGTAGGGTTTTAATGGTTTTTTTTGCACCGGTGTTTTTAGGGGCGGTTTTTACAGCTAAAAACTCCAGATATTAGCTGAAAGTCTATGGGGAAATATGAAATGCAGGGCACAGAAGCGTTTTTTTTTTGGCTAGTGGCCATTTTTTGTAATTGGTGCCCTCTTTTGTGTCTCTGGCAATTTTTTTCAAAACGCAGCAAGAAAAACCTCCACAAAAAACACATGCGGTATGGGAAAACTACAAGAGGTTTGTAAACCGTTTTTTGGGGGAGCAAAAAAACCCCAGACCACATTTGTGTATGTAGGGGGTCCTTAGGCTGTAATCTCACAAAGGTTTTTTGTAGCAGCTTTCACTAAAAAGGATAAAAAAGAGAGGATAAGTCTTCCCTTTATATCTCAGCTTCCTTTTGGATGCTTACACTCAAAAAACTGCATAAAAATGCATGCGTTTAGATCTACAATTAAAGGGAATCTGCCACCAGCAAGTTCCCTCTCGTGGCGGTAGTTCACCTGATTAAAATGCTGTTCTGTTTTTTTTATCTGAGATTCTGTCCCTGAGCTATGATACTTTTTCTCAATATGCAAATTAGGCATTTGGTGCAAAGAGGGCGTCGCCATTGTCCTTGCTGCATCCAAGCTCCCTGGCTGCTTCGATATACACTGCCAGGCAGTGGCAATGCACAGAAATAAGGGCTGGCAACAGCAACACCCTTATTGCACCAAAAGCCTAATTTTCATATTAGGAAAAAGTATTATAACTCGGGAACGGAGCCTCAGATCAACAAATGAAAAACAGCGTTTTAAATCAGCTGAACTACAGCTACGTTAAAAGGACTTGGACCAAGTCCCGCATGGACTTGCGGGACAGGGATGTCATATTACCACTGTATAAAGCATTAGTACGGCCTCATCTGGAATATGCTGTTCAGTTCTGGGCTCCGGTTTATAGGAAGGATGTTCTGGAGCTGGAAAGGGTGCAGAGATGGGCAACTAAACTGATAAGGGGCATAGAGCATCTTAGCTATGAAGAAAGATTGAAGGAGTTAAACTTGTTTAGTCTTGAGAAGAGACGTATAAGGGGGGACATGATCAACCTGTATAAGTATGTAAATGGCCCATACAAAAAATATGGTGAAAAACTGTTCCAGGTAAAATCCCCTCAAAAGACAAGGGGGCACTGCCTCCGCCTGGAGAAGCAAAGTTTCAGACTCCAGAGGCGACAAGCCTTCTTTACTATAAGAACTGTGAATCTGTGGAACAGTCTACCGCAGGAGCTGGTCACAGCAAAGACAGCTGAGGGCTTCAAAACAGGCTTAGATAAATTCTTAGAGAAAAAGAAGGTCACCACATATTAAAAATGTAGAGTCATGTCTTAAGGTTACCCGTCCCCCTCCCCTTCATCACTCCTACCCCCTCCCTTGGTTGAACTTGATGGACATGTGTCTTTTTTCAACCGTATTAACTATGTAACTATGTAATACGTGTCTATGCAAACAGCTTGATAGGAAGTCGTTGGTGAGAAATTGCCTTTAAATATTAAAAAATAAAATAAAAATAGTTACAGTCATTTATGTTGCATATTATGTCCCAGCATTCTCGGTGGAGCTAAGCAATAATTGCCACATGTAAACCAGGCCTAATGACATTTATCTGGAACACACATTAATAGAAGACTTGTCAACTATGGAAGAAGAGAAAACACATAATTTTTTAGATGGCGATTACATAGAGAAGTAGTATGCTTTAACACCTCCACTTTATTCCCATCTTTCCCGAGTTCAACCCCCCTCCACCAATATCTTGCGCTGTATTTCCGAGGGAGCAATACACAAGAAGGGATACTTCAACTCACTTATTTAAGTGATCCATACCTTCTGGTTTAGCTTCCTAACAAAATACAATGTAAAAGTAGCAGGCCAGTTCAGCACGCACATTGCCAACCCATCAGGTATCTACTTATAAATAGCCCTTCCAGCTTAAAACTGAAATCAATCAAGAGAAATGTCATGTTAGGGGTCAGTATTCTCTATGCAGTGACATCTCACATGGCTCATTAGAAGCACAGAACGCTCTCTCTTAGACCTCGGTCACCGTGCACTGTCCATCGGGTCTTCTAGACCGTACAACGGTACTCTGCGCACCGTTCGCTGCTGCAGCGGGGCGATCTGGTGGTGGCTGGGCAGCCCCTATTACTGTATGTCTCTGCTGAAGAAATACATTCTGTTGCTCTGAAAGAATTTCCTGGCTGCTGCCGTCATCTGATTCAGGGTCATCTACAATGGCATCAGCGGGTGGCACTCTACTTGCAGGCTGCGGCAGTCCTTCCTCACCTTCCCCAATATTATTTCTATCTGCAGCAAGGTCTCCGATCTGAAGCTGGGAGAATGCATTATCAAGGGAAGTGCCCCCATCACTATGTGGAATTGTGGGATTTGCAGTCTGGCTACCAAGGACTATGTGAGGTCTGGCAGGTAAAACAGCAGTAGTTTGGGCTGATGAAGCTCCAAGCGTTGCAATGTTGTCTGCACCATCTGCTGAGCTTTCCCTCGCAGGACTTACGTTAGCTGCATCACAGTCTAGTCTTAAGCCAGCCACACCTTTTTTCGGTATATCTACGATATCCCGTTTCATCTTCCTGCGACGTCCATGCTCATTTCGTCTGTACTGGACCATGTTCTCTAGGTCAGCTACGTAAAGAAAGCCAGCGATAAGCATCTCTGTGTTCTTTTTGCCTTTTGTGAAGGCATCTTCAAGCTCTCTGCTCGTCCTCTCGTCATATTGCCACCAACCGTTTCTTCCTTCGTAGTACCAGGCATACTCCCCATTCCCTCTGCTGGCAGACTTTAGTTCTTCAGGAGAAAGCAGAGTTGGTTTCTCTAGGAAGTCCTCAGGGATCTCTTGTCTACAAAGTGCACATCGCCTTCCAAGCCACGAAGCTCCTTTCACACACAGGTAACAGAAGATGTGCTTGCAAGGAAGACTGACTGGGTGTACACAGGTTTGTAGGCATATAGCACATTCAGGGACTGCAAGGCTTGGAGCTCCGTTGGAGCAAGCTTCTCCAAGCTTCTTATTTGAGGGTAACATGTTTGCAGTGTGGGTAATTTCACCACATCCAGCCATCCTAGTATGGGAAAAGAAAATACTGTGAACAGTCTTTTATATATATAAAAAAAAAAAAAAAAAAAAATATGTAGTTACAGTGACTATAATGAAATCACAACATCTCATGTCTATAGGTCTTCTACTGGTTAACAGTGTAACTCAGGCATAAAAATAAGCTCTAGGCAACACCTATTGAAGGGGTTGTCCATGACAAATATTACACAATATAACAAGTAGTTTATCAATTGGAATGTATTAAAAATATTTTGTCTTTGTTCAGACAACTTCCATTGGTGGCCCCCTAGTTTTCTTCACCGCCCAAAGCTGCATCCTAGTGAATCAAGCTGTGGTGGACAAGTGCAGTTGCGCTCTCCTCCTGACAAATAGAGAAGAAGCATCTCCAGGCTGGATTAATGTGAAGGCCCGAATCTTGGCTGGTAGACCAAGACGAATAACACATGCGTGTCTACCACAGCTTGACTCACTAGATAGACACAGCTATTAGTGGTGAAGAGGAGGCGCTACCACTGCCACCAATTTAAACAAAGCCAACAACGACAAGTTATTTTAATACAATTCGACTGATAAATTAATTAAATTAAAGGGGTTATCCACAGGGCTGTGGAGTCGGAGTCCTGGAGTCGGTGTCCATTTTGGTGAAGTTGGAGTCAGTATAAAATGGACCGACTTCCAAAAATATATAAAAAATATATCCAAAATAAATTTATACAGTTACAGTAGTTCAATGCAGTATGTGCTGAATATATTTTCATAAGAATTTAGGAAAATGATGAAATGTCCTATAAATGTCTGATCTATTCCTGAACTAAGGATCAAGGCTTTCAGACGAGATGACTGTGTGCTGCCCTTTATGTAGATGCTCAGAAGTGAAGCTCCTCCGCTACAGATCAGAGGAAAAAGGCACTGGGAAGGAATGGCTGTACTCATCTCAGATCTGCTAGAGAAAACAGGATTAAAGGGGTTTTCTCACTACTTACAAAGATTAGCTTTCAACATATAGGGACAGTTAAAAGAAGACATTTTCTAAATACAGTGGTCAGTAGATTTTACTTTAGTCATGAACTATAGACAGTTCAGCAGGTCTCTCACTGCACAGGTTTCTATGGTAACCTGCAGACCAGAAAAACTGCTATCTGATTGGCTGAGAGCAGTGAAGAATGATGGGACTGAGCTCTGAGTGATTACCTGCAGTAAGCAAAAGGTCCAAGTGTTGTGAGGACTGAGAAGCATGGCTTTACCTGTAATTGTGTTAGAGATCACAATCTCCTGCTCTGTCAGAGTGAGTTAATATATGTTAATAACTGCTGGAGACCCCCCCACAGCCTGAGGAGAGTGAGTGCAAACTGCCCGTCAGCCAGTGAATCAACCTGCTGAGAAAACCTCTTTAAGGCAAGTACTTCTTAGTATATCTAAACTTTCAATAAACTGTGCATAAATCAATTGTCCAGTGCATGTTCTCTCTGTATGCTTTAGTTTGCTTTTTCCTCTGATGTAAAACACCTAGGGCCTTATGTATGAAAACTGTCTAGGTGTAGAAGTTTCTTTTTTGTACATAGAAACCAATCAGAGTTCCCCTTTCATTTCATTTAGTGCTCTGGAGAAATGAAAGGGGAGCTCTGATTGGTTGCTATGAGCAACAAAGAAAGTCTTAGACCTAGAAAGTTTTCATATATCAGGCCCTTAGTGAGCTATACCCAGAGAAAAGCCTGATACTGGAAGTTCAGAGTAAAGATATCTAGCAAAACATATATTACAAACTTTTTTTTTTACCATGACATATCTGTACTATTGATTTATGCAAAATTTGTTTAACGTTATCACTTAAACATGCGCCATGTATGACGGAGTCGGAGTCACGGGAAATTGAGGAGTTGGAGTCGGAGCTTTGGCTTACCGACTCCACAGCCCTGGTTATCCAACACTAAACTTTTTTAACAGACCCCTTCAGAGTGGATGGATCTCTGATGTGGTTCATACTTACCTGGTCCTTGCCACTGGATTCCAGCTTCATACCAGCCTCCACAGGTTCTGGGTCATCAACATCCTGTTGACAGGCGTCATGTGACCACTATAAACAGAATGTTGATTGCCAGAGACCGGAGACCTGCAGAGGCTGCTGTAAAGCCGGAATCCATCGGCAACAACCAGGTAAGTATGAAACCCACTGCAGGTCCTGCCTCTCTGAAGGGATCTGTTAAAAAAAACAAACAAACAAACCTTAGTGTGGATAACCCCTTTAACATGTTCTTTGCATTTATTAAAGGGTACCTAAGCCATGAAGGAGCAGAAGCGCTGCTTAGAGTTTTGCCACTTTACTTTTCATTGGCTCTGCTTGGCTTTTCGAACGTGTGGAGTATGGATCTGTAGAAAGTATATGGGATCTGTGGAGTATGGATCCATAGAAAGTGTTCGGGATCTGTACTCCACAGGTGGAAAAATATGAGCAGAGATGATGAAAGCTGAATGGGCAGAGTTCTCTCTTTAATATTTAGTTGTCCAATAATTATATTTCTCTTCAGGATGACCCCTTTAACATAAACAAAACCTGTAGTTATCAGACACTGTATTCCTACTCTGCCAGTCAAGGTTATCATGGCCAGCACAGGCTTCTGCTGTGGCCTAGTAGAGGACAGTAGACATGTTCTGAAATGGTAGCCAAGTCAAATGTTGGGGTGCTTTTAATTTTGCTTCATTTTACTAAAGCCCTTTTCTGTATAAAGACATTATATTGAATGGGGACAGAGCGTAGTTCCGGCCCCACATGTGCACCTGCGGCAGCACGGATCAGCCTGCCAGAGTCCCATGCCGCAGATGTGAAACTAGCCTAATCCATCATAAAAACAAGGATCCCTTTTTTTGCACTATGCTTGTTTTGCATCCGTTTTTGTCAGTCCCAACGTAAGAGGCAAAGTTTGGCGGAGACAGCACATCCTTGAAGCAAATGCAGTCCCGTCAGGGATCTGCAGGAATTTTTCTCCTGTCTAAAATAACAGATGCAAAACGAGCACAAAATAAAGGATTCGTTTTTTCTTTTATTTTTCTGTTCATCTGAAGGATCAGAAGAGAGGAAAACAAAATGGCGATGCAAACCTGGCCTAAGGCTCTTACTAGATTACATGATTTTCAGCCCATTTACTGGGAACTTGGGTTTGTAGGAACACTCATTCCTGATAATTGGCCATGAACGGGCAAATGCTCATTTGTCGGCTGATGGGCATCTTTCGTCCGGATGAAAAAGATACCGATTATCGACAGCACATCTCCCTGTGTAGTCAGGGGTGCTCTGCTGATAATGAATAGCACAGAACGAGGGAGGAACGGCGATCATTCCTCCCACATTCACTTTGCATAGGCCTGTGTATTCAGGCCAGTCAAAACGAGCACAGATGGATGAGTTATCATACATCGACGCACTGGGCAGTGTAATAGGGCCCTTAAGCTACCTGAGTGAGCAAGCAATTATCCGGAAGGGACTATGCCGTCCCCATAACTGCCTGTATTTACATGCAGCGATCACCTCCACTGTATGGGGATGAGCAATCACCACTGCTATCATTCATCCCCATACAGAATCAATGTCTGCTCAGAAACGATGATTTAATGTGCTCCTTCATCAGGTACACAGCAGCCTCTGCCTTTTGGATATCTCCTCACACATCCATCATCTGCCAGGCATCTCCCCCTGATCTCCCGTCCTGATGACTGCAGTCCCTCAGGAATCCTATATTTTACACCCTGCCATAGAATATAAGCAGCCTGGTCTCATTAATAGGGGGTCACTGGCATGAAGAATACACAGGGCAGGAAATCCTCAGGTAGCTGAGGGCACATAAGCCATACTCCTGTCACCCACATCCAATAAGCCCTAAGGATACAAGATGGAAAAGGACGGGCTAGGTCAGTCCTGGCTCTGCATACCACCATGACGTAAAGACAGCTCCACACTCCCGCTCACATAATGACAACACGTCCGCAGATGACGTCACGTACCTTCCCGGTGTACCGTGTGACCCGGTACTACCCGTTGTGAATCGTTATGACGGATCAGCGCCCCGGAAGCAGAGAGCTGAACTAGTCTATTGACATCATTTCCGGTCACCGCCCAGCAGCCACTGCTAGCCAATCAGCTGCGTCAGAGGTGTTCAGCCAATAGCAACGGAGGCTGTAACACAATGGCCGGGATAGGTTGCCGTGTTACCGTCGCAGTAGGCGGAAGCAGGCAGTGCTGTGAGCGGCTGCTGATGCGGGTTACTAGGCAGACGGCCTAAAATATGGGGTGACGTGACGCCACCTGAATGGCGCATTTGCCCCTTGCGACGCTTTTTGTTAGTTTTTTTCTCCCTACAAAACTCGACGTTTTTTTATTTTCCTCACGTTTCGGCTTGGGGTTTCACAGTGGTGTGCTGCGATATTTCGCGTCTCGTAGTAAAAAGGAATTCGTTTGTTTTAGACCAATACGTGACTAATAATAGTTTTATCATGGCTTTTTTTGTATCATTTTTGGCCAAAAAGTGTGCTTGAGCACATGTATATTTTCTATATGTAAATGCCCCTCCACCCCCCCATAATTCACAGAAAATTTGAAAAGGGCAATTTCCTAAATTTGAATCTGTGCTTTTAAAACAGTGAGACAGCACAAAATTATTATTATTTTACAATCCCCATGTGTCTGCTTTGTTAACATTGAAAATATCATTTAGCATTTTTTTAGAATTTTACAAGCAATTTTTTAAAGTGACTTAGGGGGAGCTTACAAAATAGAAACCACCCACGAATTACCCAATTTTAGAGACTACACCCCTCATTCGTCAAAACTCATTTCAGAAACTGGTTATCCCATGATCAGGGGTGTAGCTAAAGGCTCTGGTCTAAGAGTTCAGCTTGCCGCCCCCCCCCCCCCCCCCTACCTCTGTGCTGTGTGACAAGAGCACCTAGTTTTTCTGCTGCCTGAGGCAAAAATTTAAAAGCCCCCTAATGCCAAAATCTCAACCTAACCCTTCCCTCCAGCCCTTCTGTTAAAGCCATACTTGGAAAACATTACATACAGAGCTACAGACATACAGGGTAATACAGCGACCCATACCTCTTATATGATTCAGTGATGTCTCCTCTGATGTAGATGTTCTGTTTCTCCGTCTTCTCCATTCTGACCAGACCACCATGATGATTTCTTTCTGCCATCTCTCGTCTCTGCAGAGTTTGAGAAACACACATCTTAGTTTTCGCCATCACCCTCCCAACTTCTCAACACCCCATCCTGCCATCCCCAATACTGTGCCCACTGTGCGCCCTAATACTGCACAAACAGCCCCCTGAAAATATAAGTACTACACAGGCAGTGCCCCCTTCAATAATTATTGGCACACAGTGCTCTAAAAATAATTGCACCCAGCAAATAGTGTCCCTGACACAAATAGTGTAAACATAATGTTCCTCAAAAATAATTATGCTAAGCTGATACTGTGCCAGAGTGTTCCCCAACAGTAATAGTGCTTTCCAAAGTCCCTCCAATACAAATAACTATCTGGTAGTGTGCAGTTAGTGTTAACAGTGCCCCCAATTGTAATAATGCCCCATTATGCCCATACTAGTAATCATGTTCCCTATAGCCCCCCAGTACTAATACTTCGCCTTATAATGTGTGCCAGTACAAAAATACCCCCTTATAATTTGTGGCATTACAAAAATACCCCCTTATGGATATTTATACATGATAGCTACATATTTAGTTAGATATGAGATTAATCGGAGATACAGATAGATCGTCAGTCAAACTCTCACATGGGCACACTACACCATCAGTATTCCTCTGACACCAGCACATGAAATATGCTTGGCTGAAAACAAACATAAAAATACTCACCTGATTCACCAACAAAAGTGGAGTGCTGTCTCTTGATTGTATACTGTATATAGTGTCCCTGGGTGGAGTTGGGACCTGAACTGGACGTGCACCCACCAAAGCCATTGAAGTGGTAGAGTGCTGTGACCTATCGTTTACTAAGACCCTCTGACACCAGCACACTACACTCTCAGTCTTCCTCTCTCCCTGACACACTACACTCTGTTTTCTTCTCAAACTGTTACAATACACCGTCAGTTTTCTTCTCACACCGTCATAATGCACCTTCAGTCTTCCTCTCACACCGACACACTACACTCTCAGTCTTCGCCTCAAACACTGGCACACTACACCAGGGATCTCAAACTCGTGGCCCTCCAGCTGTTGCAAAACTACAACTCCCAGCATGCCCCAATAGCTGTAGGCTCTCCTGGCATGTTGGAATTTGTAGTTTTACAACAGCTGGAGGGCCACGAGTTTGAGATCTCTGCACTACACTGTCAGTGTTCCTCTCACCCTGGCAGACTACATCCTCAGTCACAACAATCCCAGTCTTTTTCACACATCTCTTATGTTACTTTCCAGTGGTATAACCAGAAATGACTGGGCCCCACAGCAAATTTTTGAACGCCCTCCTTGCCAACAACTTTGCAACTCCCACTCCTATGACTACTCAGACGAGGCCCTGCAGCCTCTCCATCTGTTTCCTACAGTGTTACTGTCTATAATGTCATTGTATACATACTGTGGAAGAGGCCCTGCCAATAAAATCTTTCAGTCCTTTTCCAGGTTGAGCCCCTCCTGAGTTCGGGCCCATAAGCAGTTGCTTCCCCTTTAGCTACCCCATGCTACTTCCTCAGTCTTCCTCTCATACCAGCTTATCATGTCTTATCTCAGATCTATAATATGCTTATCTCTCCATCTAATCAACCTCCACCTACTTACATACAGAAGTGGGAACAGGATCTGGGAATCACCTTCACACCTGAAGAGAGACTGTGCTCTAACACATCAGACTTCCGTTGCCAGCCTGGACCCCACCAGCATTTACCGATAAAGCACATTAGTTCAAGTATAGGAGGCAGTGGTATGACATACCCGGCCTCAATAACAGGGAAACAGTGGCAATCATCCCTCAGATGTGGCACCGAGGGGTTAATTGCCGCGGATTGCACGCCCTGCTATTGAGGCTGTGTATGTTATACCGCTGCCTCATATACTTGATTAAATGTGCTTTATATTCATTGGTGGCGCAGTGCACCCTTTCCCCTAAAGAGGCTAATAGTTATTAAATAAAAAGTTTAAAAAAAAAACCCAATATATTAAATTTAAGGGCCCATTTACAGAACCGCGTGAATGCGCCTGCAATTTTGTGGAATAGATGCGGCCGTATTCACTTCAATAGGCGGCGTGTGAACTTGCTGCGGCTCTGCAAGAAATTACAGAACATGTCCTATTCTTGTCTGCAACTGCGGACAAGAATAGACATTTTGAACGGGGCGCCCGGCCGTGTGTTCCGCAAATTGTGGAACACATGCCGGGCGGCATCCGCGGTATTGCGGAGCGGATGCGCAATACTACAGCCGTCTGAATGGCCCCTTAATCACACCCTTTCCCAATTTTACATATAAAATATATTAACAATAAATAAACATTTTACATATCGCCACGTCCGAAAAATCCAAACTATTAAAATATTTAAAAAATCTATGTGGTGAACACGTAACAGAAAAAAATAATAATTCTGACAATTCACCATTTTTTTGTCACCTTGTCCCTCAAAAAAAATAGGATAGGACTGTTGTATTTTGGGCCAGACGTTTCATCTTCTCCTCCAAGTCTTTTTTTTAATTATAATTATATGGATTTAAATTTGGCGACTAAAAATTTAATTTGGCTCCTAAATTTTTGAGTTCAGGAGCCAGTGGCTCCTGGGTATTTTTTTTAGTCTGGAGCACTGACTTTGTTGGAGATGTAACTCAGCTAGAGGTTCGACTCCACACATCTTTTGGGAGTTTTCTGTGCTAGCCGGCTACAGGCAAGAGGTGTGGCCGTATTACATTAAAATTTACATCTTACACACTCCCCAAGACACCTGCTTTCTTTGTATTTAATCATAGTGAGATCCCTTTGTCCACGTATAGGAAGTCAGTGGTGCGACATCTGGTTAATACAGCAAGAGCCTGAGTCCCCTGCAAGTGGAAGCTAACATCCACTCCCACAATAGTAATGTGGCTCAGTAAGGTTCAGGAGGTCATGAGAATAGAGGAACTGACAGCATCTATGAGGAATATGCACACGAAATTCTACAAAACGTGGCAACATTGGATTGGGTTTCAAAACTCCCAGGAATATAGACTATTGTCTGCATAGGGGTTTATTTTTCTTTCTTCCTCCTCCTCCCTTCTAATTCCCTTATCTCTTCCCTTCTTTTCCGTCATATACTTCTTCGGTCTTAAGACCAGTCTTTTTAATTTCACCAGTAGTTACTACTGCTGTCTACCTCAGAGTTTAATTAAGATTTCACCCTTCATAGGGGTTTAGATATTTTATTTGTCAAACATGTTGACCTTCTTTAAAAGGACTGTGGCCCATTCAAAATGTCATTGGCTTTTATATTGTTTTATTAAAAAATTAAATAAAGAATTTACAAAAAAAATAATTAAAAAATATATATATTTTTATTGAAAATGATGTCAAAAGGAAACATCTGTATAACCATCCTGCATGGTCTGGATTTCACGATACCTTTTTAAAGCATTAATCCTTTTCCTACCACGACCTAGAACTAGTACGGCAGAAGTCTCGTATTAAAACTTCTTAGGCTTCTTTCACACTAGCGTTTTATAATTCCGATATTGAGCTCCGTCATAGGGGCTCAATACCGGAATAAAACGCTTCAGTTTTGTCCCCATTCATTGTCAATGGGGACAAAACTGAACTGAAGACAACGGAATGCTCCTGAAAGCATTCCGTTCCGTCTCCAGACCGGAGAACAAACCGCAACATGCTGCGGTTTTCTCTCCGGTCCAGGCATCCGCACTAAGACCCATGAAAGTCAATGGGGACGGATCCGTTTGGTGTGACACAATGGTGAACGGATCCGTCCTCCATTGACTTTCAATGGAGTTTATGACGGATCCGTCACCTGCACACATACATACATACACACATACAAACATACACATAAACATACACAGACATATACAAATACACATACTTAAATGCTCCCGGCAGGTCTCCACAGCGCAGGAGGAGCAGGACGGCGCGCACCTAGTACGATTCCACCCGGTACCCAGCAGAGGGCGCTGTGGGGAATCGTCCTATGTGCGCGCCGTCCTGCTCCTCCTGCGCTGTGGAGACCTGCCGGGAGCATGTAACTATGTATGTTGTATATGTCTGTGTGTGTGTGTATGTACTGTGTGACATGTGTAGGGCTGGAGTGCGGCTCCGGCCCCACATATGTCCCTGCGGCAGCACGGATCCGGCGGCACCCTTCACCTGCCAGATCCGTGCTGCCGCTAGTGTGAAAGAGGCCTTAAAAAGCAGACTCCTGGAGTGTCTGATTGTTAATAACGCCTATCATAGACATTTAACCCCTCAGGCATCTGAGAGGCTTTTGCCCATGAGTGCTTTGCTCTGGGGGCACGGAATGGCTTACTCAATCTGAGCTAAAGGAAGCCGTTTGTTGTGGTAGCTTCGATCTCTCAGAAGGATCCAAGGCTACCACAGCATTAGCTCCTGTGGAGGCCTGTCTATGACAGAGCTCAATAGGAACATATTGAATCAAACATAGACTGCTTTGGAAATTTGTTACCCACCTTTCCATATAATAGAAATAGAAAAAAATGTGATCATTAGCGTTCCCACATTCCAAAATGCCCATAATATTAAAACATTAACTTATCTATCCCATGCAGTAAACGCTGTAAAAGGGAAAAAAAAATCAATATGTACGATTTGTCGTCTATTAGTTTAACCTTCCAAATTGATTAAAAAATTATCAATCCAAATTGGTTTCTATAAAAGGTACAGATAAGCCCTTGTACAGTTATGTGATGGGAGAAATGAAAAAATTATGGCTGGGGGAAGGCAGCAAGTGAAAAAAAAAAGCAAAAACTGAAAATCGCCAGGTCTTAAAATTGTTGAAAATAATAATTTGTTTAAAAAAAATTTATGTTGTCTAAAACGTAGTCAGGTCTCATGTTGCCAAGTGTATTCTGAAAGTGTTATTTCTATAACCGACCACAGTACTGCTAAACAGACTTAGGCCTCGTTCACATTCCCGTGAAACAATCAGTCTGTGTTACATCGGTGAAGCATCCGTGTTTGGTCCATCTGTCCGTTTTTTACCCTCCATCTGTCATCCGTATTCCACAGATGATGCTCAGCTGAAAATTAATTTCCAGAGCATGTTATATCAGTGGTCAGTGAAAAACGGACACATCATGGATGCTATTCGTGTCGTATCCGTGATTTTTTCCACATCACAGACTAAAATAGTGCATGTCTCAGTGATTTTTTCACTGACCCACGGTCAGTAAAAATAAATGTTTGAACAGACATATTGGAACAAATGGATATGTGTGCTGTGTGTGGAAAATGCGGACAGCAAACGTCAGTGAAAAACGGAAATGTGAACGATGCCTTACAATGATCACGTTGAGCATGTTACCTTATATATTATATTTTTTCAGGGCACTACGACTTGTAGCTTATAGCTCATATACCATGTGGATTCATGGGTTACATGCTGACCCATCCTGTCTGGTATGCACTATGTGAGACATTTTCCCTGATGCAAAAGGAAACTACACTGGATTTAAATATTATGATGTTCACCCTGATTACCTCAGTATGGAACTGAATTTCTAAATTTTGGGTAGAGCTAATAAGTTGTTTAGACCCAGAAACAAATGCTTTAATCTGCTTTTTATTTCTTGCAATGAACATCATTTGTTCTAGAACTTTGTGTAATTGTATTTATTTTTAGCAAAATTTGAATATCAAACTAGTTTATACAGTATAATGCCATACTATTATAATGAAGAAACTTCAACAATATTCTATGAAAGGGGTTTTCCGGATCTATCCAGCTCATCAACTCCCAGCACCCCCACTGATCAGGTTTTTTAAGAAAATGCAGGCCTTTTCTTCTATCTAAAATAACGGATCTTAGACTACAATGGCTCAAACAGATGCCAAATGTGCATGCTCATGATCCGTTTTTTTTTACAGGATCTGTTTTTTATTTATTTTCTGTTCTTCTGATGGATCAGAATAACTTAACCCCTTCAACCCTGGGCCTGTTTTCACCTTCCTGCCCAGGCCATTTTTTGCAAATCTGACATGTGTCACTTTATGTGGTAATAACTTTGGAACGCTTTAACTTATCCAGGCCATTCTGAGATTGTTTTCTCGTCACATATTGTGCTTCACAGCAGTAGTAGATTTTTGGCAAAATATTTCATTTTTATTTATAAAAAAATACCAAATTTACCGAAAATTTGGAAAAATTTCCAAATTTCAATTTCTCTACTTTCAAAATACATAGTAATACCTCCAAAAATAGTTATTTTACATTCCCCATATGTCTACTTTATGTTGGCATCATTTTATAAATGTTATTTTACTTTTTTAGGACGTTAGAGGGCTTAGAAGTTTAGAAGCCATTTTTCAAATTTTCACCAAATTTTCCAAAACCAATTCAGAAATAAAGTGATTTTGAGGGGCTTACATAATGAAACCCACCCATAAATGACCCCATTTTAGAAACTACACACCTCAAATTATAAAAAAAATGCTGTTACAAACTTTGTTAACCCTTGAGGTGTTCCACAAGAATTAAAGGAA
>ONZH01018979.1:0-102105 GCA_900303285.1 Rhinella marina | reverse complement strand
TGTTTTACAGGTCCCGGCAGTGCTAAAGCCCACCTATTAGTATCAGTGATGTCACCGGGCTCACTGTTAGGTGGAAGCCTCTTCCTAGCATAGACCCAGTACGTCACCAGATCTAATGAGAAAGCCCTTTCCCTGCACAATTCAGCGGAAGGTGAAAAAGGAGATAATAAAGTCTGTAAAGTGCCGCAGAATATAGAGATATACAGAATATGTATAAAATAAATAAAACAAATAAATATGCCCAAGTTTCAGCTCTGAACCCGGACAACCCCTTTAAAGGACACTTAATAAATAATATTAGAAAAACTTTCCTTGTCACTTCCCCTACATAAAAAAAAAATCCTACTGAAGTGAATAGTATTGTTGTATGCCTCATCATCTAGAAGGTTTAATAGTTTGTCTGGGTAGTCTGCTCTATATGTTCTTTGCATGCAGTTACATGATGAACATATCACTCACTCGCACTGACCTTCCTTTGCCTTGTAGATGTGAGTACATTCCTCCTTTGTTTAGTTATAAGCACTAACTTTTTTCACATAAGGCTTTTCTGATGTGTATATTAATAACAGTTTTTAATTAGCAAAAATAATTTACTCCAAATGGCATGAGATTTATTAGCACTGCTGTTCATATTGTTTGTGCTATTAGTCTTGTGTTTGTGAGACGTGTGTGGTCCTAACACTCTCGCAGCTATGAGATCATAGCACCATACTTGTAAAACGGAACACTGGATAAAAGATGGTCATAGCTTTTCTTTCCTTACTACTCATAGTAAAGTCTTTAGTCTGGGCGATCAGCCCCCAGCGTTCCTGTGGTTGGATGTTCTTTGATGATTATTTAATTGGTATTGTAAACCAACGAGTTCAACGTAAGTGCAATGTACACCATGTAGTAAAGCTACTTCTAAGCATTAAGAATGTTCTTTGAAAAGAAACACTCCCTTTTACTAGCGCCAAGATCCATCAATCCTATACATACTCCTTACCTAATCCTTTCTGCCAGATCCCTTTCCATTCTTGTCTTTTGTAATTGTATAAGGACATAATAAAATATGTTTATACTCATATTTCAGGTCATTCTTTTCTTCCGAATATTCTTTCCTGTCTCCAATTAGCCACGTGCACTGTATTGAAATTTATTTTTAATATTTACGGTGTTTTGTTTTTGGCTAACCCTTCATGAGGGCTGCCATGTTGAATGCACACACTTCCTTCCTGTATTGACTGCATAGATAGTGCAGTAAGATATGTGTGCTTTATGGCAGCTGTAATGAATGAAAGTTAATGGTGAGAAAATAGTCCAGAGAGTATGGGGTCATTCAGATCACTGTTATGTGTTTTGCCGTCTGCAAATTGTAGATCCGCAAAAACACTGATACCGGCCGTGTGCGTTCCATATTTTGCCAGCTCTCTGATAGAAATGCCTTTTCTGGTCCGCAATTGGGGACAAGAATATGACATGTTCTATCTTTTTTGCGGGGCTGTGGAACGGAAGTACGGATGTGGACAGCACACACGTCTTTTACAGCCCCATTGAGATTAATGGGTCCACATCCATTCTGCAAAATTGCAGAACAGATGTGGACACATACGTAAATACGGTCATCTGAATGAGCCCTAATACAGTAGAGCCCTTTCCTCCACAGAAAGGCAGGGGGAGCAGCAAACAGAGTTCTATAAGTGTATGTGTAGTATTGGTGCCCTTCCTTACCCATGTACCTTATGTACAGAAGTACAGCTATAGAACATTCATCTATCATTAGATGCCTATGATAATGAGATGACGCTGTTAACAATGCCCTGGACTTCAAAGCTACATAGTACACTGCAGAAATTATAATATATCAGCCTATTGTGGTTAGTGGGATATTGGGATGGATAGCAATATAAAAAAAAAACAAAACACCAAAATAGTTCAAGGGAACGTGTCATCAGAAAATTACCTATTTTTATGTTTAACATATTTTTTAAAGAATCTTTGATGATGTTAGTTTTAATTTCTCATGTTGATATCTATACGTAAACAAAACCCATAAAATCCTGCAGTTTTCACACTGACCACTAACCTAATAATAGGCGTCACTTCTTGGTCTGTACAGATCACTTTACTGCAGTTAGCTGCTTATCTGTCATACTAATACTGACTATAATGATAGATAAGGCAGGCTATCTATTTTTTCCTTGTACAAATGACCTCTGCAAAGGTCACAGAGCATGCCTAGAGAAAACTCTCCGATAGAAGTATATGAGGTCAGCTCCAAAACCATTGTTTCTATGGCCCATGTAAAGCAATTTTCCTAATGCTTTCTAAATGCTGTAAAGAACAGCTCAGGCAAGATGGTCACTCCCATAATCAAGTTCAGCAAAATAGAATAAAAAAACTGTAATCAAAAATAAAAACAGATTACCGTATTTTTCACTTTATAAGACGCACCTGATGATAAGACGCACCCCAGATTTTAGAGTAGGAAAATAAGAAAAAAATATTTTTCATCACACCTCATATCAGACCCCCATAAATTTCAGGACATCACATCAGACCTCCATATCAGCCCTCCATGTCAGAACTCCATCAGCCCTCCATGTCAGACCCCAACAGACCTCAGATCAGCCCATCAACCCCCATATCAGCCCACTGTGCCCCCATCAGAGCTCAGATCAGCCGACTGTGCCCACATGTCAGCCAACTGTGCCCCATCAGACCTCAGATCAGCCCACTGTGCCCTCATATCAGCCCACTGTGCCCCCATCAGACCTCAGATCAGCCCCACTATGCCTCCATATGAGCCCACTGTGCCCCCAATATCAGCCCACTCTGCCCCATCAGACCTCAGATCAGCCCCCATATCAGCCCACTCTACCCCTATCAGACCTCAGATCAGCCCATCAGCCCCCATATTAGCCGACTGTGCCCATCAAACCTCAGATCATCCCACCCAGCACCAAAAGGATAAAATAAAAAACTCTCTCACCTCTCCTGCGCCGTGGCTCCGCTCCGGGTCCGGCGCTCCTCTGTCTTCTCCGGCCGGTGCGCGCACTACGTCCTGACGCTGTACGCGGTCAGGACAGTGCAGAGCCGACTATCTTGTAGAAAGGTGATAAATAGAAAGGTGATAAATACAGTTGATGGGAAAAACCATTGTCATTCGATTATTTTATTTTGATGTTGCACAGATGCCCACACACAAACTAAAGATTCCTGATGCACTGATAGAAAAGCCCCATGCAGTTCCTATAAAGAGTATTCACCACTTTGGTCTTTTTCATTATTTCTTACTTTACAACAATGAGTCACAGAGCATTTCATTAGCCAAAGCCACAAAGGGAAGGCTTACAAACAACAAAGTCCAGTCCCTGCAAATATTCATTCATCCCCAGACCCCATGCAACTTAAAAGAGCTCGACCTGTTTTCCAAAAATAATAATGGGGAAAGCTGCACTGTCTACATGTAATGCGACAGAGACCTACTCGAACAGACCCAACATTTTAATTGCTGTAGAAGGCTCCTCTAATATGTAATAGATTCTGAATGGAAAAGTTGTGCATTTATTTATTCTATGTTCCATAGCTGTCTATAGGCAGGCATTTCTGCTCCAGATGAACATGAAATAGCCATTTTCCTGTTCATCAGTGTCAAAAACGTCAACTTTAATCCACTGTGATTTAATACTGTTACACGATAACATATGCAAATTTCCACTGGACTGAATCCTCCTCTCTTTTAGGAGATCCCTTCATTTTAAAGGAGCTGATCGCCTTTTAGGAGTGTTTGAGCAGACCCCCATCCTCCTGGCTAGACCTGCAAAGGGAAGCACACTTACTTGCTCCCTGCTGCTGGGTCTTGGCTCCTTCGCTCCCCTGCCACTGCTGCCTTGCTCAGGTCCCTGCTGTCAACATCTGCTTTGTCACCACTGCAGACAATGACTGGCCACAGGAGTGACTTCCCCCCTTGCATCATGTGACCAACCGACATGACGAAAGGGGGTCAGATCACCACTGCAGCCAGTCATTGGCCTCAGCAGCGTCAAAGCAGATGTTGACAGTGGGGGGACCTTGGCGAAGCAGTACGGCAAAGGAGCTGGGACCAAGTGGTGTGGAGCAGGTAAGTATGCTTCCCTTTTGCAGGTCTGGCCAGGCGGTTCCTGCCCAAACACACCCAAAGGTGAAAACAACCCTTTTAAGGAGCAACTTATCTACTGGGAAACAAACAATACACACAGGAGTCCAGCCTTTTCATACTACGGTATGTGTCCCCTTTGGTGTACTGGCTCACTGAAGTCTGCATAAAATCTATTGTCTACAGGCAGCATTACTGATGTGTGCCTGCCTGTTTCCTCTGTCTCGTTCTTTTCATGTTTTGCTTGGATTCACTTGTGTTTTGTCAGTCCTTGCCTAGTTCTGTCTATGGTCTTGCTTGTGCTTCTGGTACCTTGCACTGGTGGTTCTGACAGAGTGTGTCAGTTGTCAAATACACTGCAACTATTGCCCTGCAGCAAATACCAGATCCCTGTATAGGGTTTTAAGTGTGAAAACAAGAGAACCTCCAGGATAACATCCTCAGGTCTAGCCGACGTCAAGCCAGTTAGTTGGCACAGTGGTTCTACAAAGAAATGGCTCCTGAAATCTGTGGGGTTAAATTCTGGGATTGGAGTGGTCTCCGATCATGGACACTGCCTGCTACCACTGGCTATGGCACCCACTTAACTCCTTGGTGTGCGCCATCTTTGTAGATGTTGCCCAACTACTAGATTATGCTATCTAAAGAAGGATTTACATTTAGATCTTAAAGCTTTTTGCCATAGATACTTTGCAGTGTACTACCTTCAATTAGTACCTGCAATTTTCAGAAACCACTGATAACAAATAATCTGTCAAACTGTAAAACAGGGGCCTGCATTTGCATGTATACATTCGGACCTATGTATATTTTTTCCATACTTACTATGCTTATTCAATACAGCTGGTGTTATATGATGAGGGTTTTGTATGATATCATGACTTTCAAATGTTGCCAGTGTTAGGTTATGTGAATGGAATGCAATCTGCGGCCACAATATGTACATGTTAGAATGCTGGATGACACTAGGAAGAGCATTGAAAGTATTTGTGCTGATTAAGAGCAGATTATTTTTTGTAAATGATTTTCTTTGTTTTACAGGGAAGTGTAGTGTCAGCTTTGATTACGTTCAGCAAGGAATTTTAGACAAGTGATGAATACTAGCCTACCCAGGGGCTTTCCTGCTTCTTGTATGTTACCTCTCGACAGATCCTGACTGAATTATTTATGTACTGGCAGAATCCCCTGATTGCCGGTAGTGTGCCCACCTAAGATTCGGAAACAAGACGTGTTCAGCTGACCTGAAAACAGCTGTAGCTTACATTCTTGCATAACATTTCATTTTCTCCCTACTATTCCTATCACATTTGACTCAATCAAGTTACATTTCAAAAAAGTGTTTAGATCTGAAAGGAGATATGTTAAATTTATAGCTGTAATATGTTATTTCATGCAGAGCATTAATGTATCATACATTGCTTTCTAAGGCTCATAGAAAATCCTTTCTATGGTGTCTTTCTCCTCTACAACCACAAGAAAATATGATGGATTGTTCATTATCCGGTATTTGATTTTTCTAGAACAATAACTGAACTGGATATGAAGTAATTCTGGGGGAAACATGGGATGGAAAGTGGCAGACTGGGATTTATAAGGAACCAAATTACTAAAATAGGTATTATTTGCCACATTGCCAACTTCATGATGCACTGCAATCTGTTACACGGTCATGCTTACTGGTTAGACTATGCTATCACACTGAATGTGTTATTACACAGACCTCGGATGAAAATGATTCATTCAAATGTTCAGTTATACTCTAATTTCTAAATCAACAGAAATATTCAAATTTTCAGCAAAACCTGCCATTCTCTGCACTTTCCCTTTTACCAATCTATCCTGATTTGCATGGCTCATTTGTGCTTACGGGGGTGTAATGGCACTTCATTTTGCTAGTGTGTTGCTTAAAGTGTACCTGCAGTTTTGAAGTACACAAGAAAATATATTGTTATTGTATTATTTGGAATAGGGCACACTCCTTTACTGCAAGCAGGTTTAACTGAAACCTATAGCAGAGAAGCTGGGGGAAACCCAGAGACCAAGCCTTTGCTCTTTAACCCCACCAGACTACCTGTAGCCTATTTAATGACTCCATGGAAACTGCAAAGAACTAGCATTTGTGTTGTCTCTCCTGCTCTAATCTGATATAATATGATCTGATAATGTAGTTCGTTGATGTATACCTTGTACAAGTTAGCCAAATACTTTGAAGTAAATCTCCTCCTTTGATCATTCCCCTTTTTGCTTTTACTGTTTTACTGAAGAAGGCCTCAGCAATCCGTTCAGCATGATTATTTAATTCTTCCACCATACATTGACTGAATTAGGCTATACACGTGCTAAAAAAGGTGCCAAATGACAATCCACTATATGGTTAAATCAATATTTTAAAAATTCCACTTGGCGCCCTTCGAATATGCTACATTTTACTGAGCGAATCAAAGTATCTGAAGTGGACTTTGAATCGAATTTCAGGAAAAATTTGATTTGCCACAAGCTGAATTTCTTTGCACTTCAAACAAATAACAAATTGATTTTTCCTGAAATTGCTGTTTAAAAAAAACCAAAAACAAACATACTCACCTCATCCATTTGCGTGTGAAGAGCATGCTGTGGCCATCTTGTTTGAACATACCGTAATAAAATGTAATAAAGTCATCACATCAATGTCTTCAATCAGGATGGCAGCGGAGGGCTTTTTGCAACCAAATGGATAACTGATTAACCCCTGAAAGCTCTCATTTTTAATCTCAGATGCTGTGGTCTGCAATGAACGTGGCATCCGAGGGGTTTAATGACAGGGGGCGGTGAACTACATACAAAAAAATACGCTTCGTGATGTAGTAAGTCATCATGAAGCAAATTTCTTTGTGAAATTCGGCGAGGCAGCCAAATCGAATTTTCCATAACTTGCTCATCTCTAATGCTATAGTCATCAATTCCACAATAAGTAGTGGTTCCTTTGGTCATGAAATGGTTTTTGAAGAACTTCTCTAGTGTTTGAGTGAGCAGCTGCCAAGTAATACGCCGTCAGTGGTAAAAGTCATTTTAAAGTAAACAGCTTTGTGCTGACACCTGGACCCTATTCTCTCACCTGGAATTTCTAGTGGTTCTGCTATCAACCCTTGAACAGTCATAAATTATGTCTAGTGGGACAGTGCGGTTCATTTACTATAGAGCTACGCCAGTTTCATGTCACAGAAAAGTCACACATTTTGTTTCAAGCGCCTGTTGGACACTTTTTAGATTTTTCCGACATCTTCACCATTTTTCCAAAAAGTGGGTGTGTTAGCGGGAAGAGATTCATTTAATATGTGCACTATAGGGGCACTAAGATGGTGTCTAAAGTGCCAATCTTTAGTAAATAATCCATTGTATGTTGCACAGTTTGATTAGTTGCATGATTTTGAATACTCAGAGCAACCTTCACTTCTCAACACACACACATAGCAGGTACTGCGCAAAACTAATCTATTTATGTTTCTACAGAAACTTGGGCACGTAGTTCATATAGCTAATTATAATATCTGAATTGATAAATTGCACATTTTACACATATTGAAATTAAGGATTGTAAGTCAAATGTGCTGATATTAATTGCATTGCCATTAATTATGTTTACATGGTATTATTAGATAGCTTGGTATCAACAAATCAATCTACATAATGCTTTCAGTGGTAGAGAGAGAAATCATCTCCTCTTCAATTTGCAAGCAATGGTAAAATAATCTTTTATTTGTGATGTTAGTAATCTGACGAACTGTCTGGCATTTTAATGAAAAATTAATATTAATCTCCTGGTGCTCTGGAGCCCAGAGGCACAATTTCAGCCTTCACTATTTCATTTAGTGTTATAGTGTAAGTAATTGACTGAGTCAAGAAGTCAGTGCTCGTGTAGCAGAAAGAGACAGATACATCACTCCATGCTTATGCCTTCAGCCTCATTAAGAAATCTGATAACAAAACACTGCAATGAGGAAATTATATAACTAATTTAGCAACTGTGCCGCTTCTGTAAATCTATTCAGAAAAATAGCATCCGATAGAACATTTCTGCCCTGAATAGCAGTCCATTATATTTCTTTCCCTTATGAAACAACATGTAATAATAGATTGCAAAATACTCATTATAAAGCTGGACAGAGCATGAAAATTCCAATACACTGGGTAGTGGGAAATGAGCTACTGTACAGATAGAAAAATGGATGAAGAATCAGCATGTTAATGTTTTATTATCAGAGATTCACTGCAGGGTAATTATAGTATAGAATGGATAATAATAGATAACTTTATGGAGTTTGGGAGATGAAAATATGGGCAGGTCATCCTATCCCCTTTCCCCACGAAGAGGTAGTGGGGGCTGTACAGACACTATTTGAAAACCATGAAGGACTTTGTTAGACCAATAGTCGTATCCTTGTTTTTCTTACTGTTACAGGGTTTTGCCAAATAAATATTGATCCCTCCTGTCCTGAGATGGGGAATTCGGTAGCATACACCACCAATGAGGAATGCTACAGCATACACCATCAATAGGAAGGCAACCTTATTTTGACATTTGCCATTTGAATATTTTTAATAATATAAAAATATTCTGTATCCCTTCATGCAGTCACAAGCCTATTGAGTTTATAAAATAAGTTCAATGCTGTTTTTCCCATACCATCATTATGTATGAGCTAGTAGGAAGGAATGGGCATTAGGGTTGTCCTTTTTAGGGATTGTTGGGGTCAAAGTGGTTGGACCACCACAAATCTAACTCAAAATAGTAGCATGTATTGCCTTTTATCTGGATCACAACAATGTGTCTTTAACTGTTGATATGAATTTTCTAAAAATATTAATATTTCCATTTCTGAGGCAGACAGCTGAGTTTTTCCTCACATTTTTTTTCTCTATAAGGAAGTTTTTACTTTCCCTTCTTAGGGCTGTGTGAATGGATGAGGAAGAGACATGTAGGTAGTACTCTCTGTGCCTAGGCATTGTTTTGTATTCGGAAGGATTCATAACTCTCCTCCAACACGGTGACTACCACAGGAACACTGAAGCCAAAGCATAGATATGGCTGACTTTGTGTCACATGAGATGTCGCTCTGCAATTTCTGACATTCATTGTAAATGCATAGAGTAAGCAAAGTATCAATATGGTCACCTAGTCCTCCTCAGAGTCCTGGTGTGTGGACAAACAGGGTTGACTCACAAAAGTGGAAGATATCCAGTGCTCAGAAATAATATCCAATAACTTTATTTTGAATGTATAGAAGATAATAAAATCTAAGTTGCCTACATGTTTGAATGTGCAACACTCTTGGCATAAAAACATATAGAGCCCCACTGTTTAAACTCAAAGGGGAAGACATCATCTCCTTTGTGTTTGTGACTTTTTAATGGCAACCTTTCAAAAAATTGGTCCATCTCTCAGATTTTGGGCATGGCAAGGGTGGGAAGGAGATATGGCCAGCTGCCCCCAATAAATTTATCTTAGTATACTCCAGTTTTCTTGTGTTAATGAAGCCATAAATCTATGGGAGCTCTGAGCTGTGGCAAATTTCTGTTTAGACACATGGACTGCGGGAGGAAGCATCTAATTTATGATGAGGCACGCATCTCGTCATACATTTGGCGCATCTTCCAGCTTAGCTTAATAAATCTCCCCATATATATTTTTATTCCATGACCCAGATCGAATTACACTCTTGAAACATAGACAACTTGGATTTTAAATTTTCTATGTGTTCTAAATAAAGTTATTGGATTTTATTTCTGAGCGCTGGATGTCTACCACTTTTGCAGCTTACATTGTAAATGCATAGTCTTACAGAAAAATAATTCAAATAAAGAGACACTATTCAGATGCACACAGAAGGTGTGGATGGTAGGATGAGCGAATCTATTCGGCGCTTCGTAGATTCGTATCGAATCTTGGGATTTTTCAGCTGCGAAGCGAATCCGAATATTAGGTGATTCGCTTCGCTTTTGTACACATTCGCTACGTAGTGTGTCCTATAAATTATACGCTATTCTACGTATAATTTAGTTACTAAGTTGCGCATTCGTGCGCCTCATCCCTTTTTTCCCCCTTTTCACGTTATTTGGGGAGCCCCTTGAAAGAGGGTTTTTTAGGGAACCTTTGCTGCTTTTTTTTTACCCATTTGGATTACAATTTTACCTATGTGGATTACAAATTGCGACTGAGTTTGGGACTCTGCTCCAGTTCTATGACAAGCGCCAGAAGAAAAGAGACTTAAACGTGTCCGTGAGCAGACTAGGTAGGTGATATTTAAAATTTTTATGTATTTACACTTTACCATATATATGTCTCGAATATTCACTCTGCCTCTGAGGAGTGCACGCCGCGGCCTCTCCTCGTACGTGGCTGCGTATTACGTAATTGCTTAGACAATAGTACGCTGAGATTCGTAAGCTATTTGTACGCTCATGCGTATGTCTTCTAAGAAGTTGCGTACATTTTGTAAATGAACGTTCGTTATTAGTGAGCGAATGTTCGCTAATAGCATATAATAACGTATATTTTGTACGCAAATACAACAAATCTATTCGTCGAATATACGAATTTTAGGAAAAGTTCGGCGAATAATTTTTTGAATGATTCGCTCATCTCTAGTGGATGGATTATAATACATACAGAAAAATGTGTTTTCTTACAGTTTTCAAAATATAGAGGTTTTGTAAGGCAAGATTTGATTACTTAACTTTAAATGTATCCCATATTCAGGCTCTAACAAGGTGGATTCCTGTTTTTGCAAGTTATGTCAGAGGGAGACAATGCATTTGTTGGACTGACGATCATTTATGATTTGTATTATGTTTATAGATATTTCCACTGCTGTTATGATCTTGTAAAGCCTTCTATTTTTCACTGCTGTTCCCTCATCAATTTGTACTGTTTTGAATTGTAAAACAATCTGATTATCATTCTCCATATGAAAATACAGATGTGCAAACTGCTGTTTGTCAAGCGCTTTATTTTGCTGGCAGGCTGGGCTGCTTCAGGACAGCCATCAAATATTTATAGTGTGTGTTCTATCTTAGGCTGTAAAATCATGCTGTAAAATGTACAAGGGACATAGTAACTTGCATAAGACATCAAATCCAGGTTGAATTAACAATAAATTGAATTAATCCAATTCTACATGAAAAGAGATTTTAGTTTATAAATTGGCTAATCCTGAAAATCTAATTAAAGTGGCATTGCAACTAAACCTCAGACTGAAACTTTATTCTTTGTGTGTTACATTACAAATTCCAGTATATTCTAACAGTGTCTGATATAGTCAAGGTATTACTTTGTATCTAAATGACTGTCTGGAACAATTGAAAGTGTGCCTCTGATTTGGTGAAAGAATACTAAGCATCTGTTCACACTGATGTCATGCAGGACCGGAGCAAAAATATGGAAGTTCATTAGGTAAAAGAATTGTTTTTCAACATTGTTTTAATTAGCTCACAGAAGTAACAGATGAATAACACACAATGTCATTTTGAACAGTAGCAAGATAGCAGCAAGTAGCAAGATGAAAAAATAAAAAATTTGAAACATTTCAAAATAAGAACACAGAAAATCTCTCCTTTCACCCATTACATCCTCCTCTCCATTTCCTGTGCCTCATATGAAATGCCAATGAATATTGGCATCAAAATATCATGCATCAAATGGAACAATTCAAAACTATATTCTAATAGGTTCATTTCCTCCTATCTGTTCATTCATATATCATGAAGTTAATAAAGGCTGAAGTTTCTCATCAGTTTTTGGTAGCTCTCAGGATGTGAGAGCAAAAATTATTTCCAAGAGTTTATTTTGTGGATTTTTTGGAGGGAAAAGTATCTCGACAAGACCTCTGATTTTATGAAATTGACATTAAAGACAAATATCAAACTGAATTTACCTGTCAGTGAAAGTATAGTTTCCTAATTTCCTCTTCAAGATTATTTATCAACAAGAATAAATCATCCACAAAGGCAGGGTTTTGACACATTTCTGATTGTGGTGCGAGAGTTCATGGCTCTAATGAGGCAATCAAGAGCTATGTTAAAAAAAAAGGGGAAATAAAGGGTTGCCTTTTCCCTCTGGAGGTTTGAAAAGGTCCAGCAAGAGTGGACATTTAGCAAGTTTGAAGATTCATGGCTGTGGTATATCATTCTAATCATTTTTTTGGCGGTCCAAAAAGATAAAACTTTATTGCTTTTATTATTTGTGACCAAGAAACAAGATCAAAAGCCACATCTCCATCAAGTATGAGGATGATGTAATTTTTTGTTTAGTTTGATGAGTTTGGTCTGGACTCCGTAGTCTATTTGCTATTATCTTAGTGAGAAATTTGAAAGCCATGTTTAATAAAGAGATGGATTGATATGAGGCAATTTGGGATCTTTCCTGGTTTAAGTGATAAGCAGGCCTAGGTGAATATATCAATGATCGTGCCAGTGGTAAGGGTAGATGTGAGTAGATTATGAAGGTATAGTAAGAAGCTAAAAGGGATTCAAACATTTTGTAAAACATACCTGAAAAGCCACCCAGCCCTAAAGAATTGATGCTTGCCTCCCCAGTTAGATTGTAGAGTGCCTGACCCTTGAAACCTGGAGATGCCTGTGTAATTGTTTATAACTAGAGATGAGCGAATCGACTTCGGATGAAACATCCAAAGTCGATTCGCATAAAACTTAGTTCTAATACTGTATGGAGAGAGAGTGGTACCTTGGAACCGAACCCAAGTTCAGGAAATGTTATTTTACAGTAAAAATGAATTTATGAAGTTATTACACAAAGTCTTGCGATACTTTGCAAAGTAACAACTTTGGCTTATCGGAGCCAATGCATTCTAATACTGTATGGAACTCCCACTCTGTACAGCATTAGAACAAAGTATTATGCAAATCGACTTTTGGATGTTTCATTCTAAGTCGATTCACTCATCCTTATTTATAACCATCTTCCCATGTGAATAAACATGCAACCAGATTTCTTCTAGTAAGATGTGTGGTCAGATATCACATGTTCAAGCAAGGAAAGTGAACTCTGAATAAACGTTTATAGTTATACTTATTTATATAACTTTTATAATTATACTGTATTTATATACTTTTATGGACACTTAAACATCCACGTCTTTTTGCTGTAATTATATAGGAATTTAAGGTTCTACCTTCCAAGGTGATGTATGACAGTTACCCCTTATGCCCCCTTCATGTCATTGCTTTCATTTTGATATAATCCAAAATAGATGTAATGGTCTGTAATGTGTTACGGTCCATTAAGGTACATTATGATCTGATTACATTTCCCCATTGATTATATTTGGTCATCATCATCAGATATACTTATTTAGCATAATATACCATTATATTTAGAGATGAGCGAATATTAAAATGTTCGTGTGCTCGGTACTCGGTACGAACTTTTCCAAAAGTTTGTATATTCGTACCGAATAAGGAACCCTATTGAAGTCAATGGGAGATACAAGCATTTTTGCAGGGGGACCCAAGTTTTTCGCAGGCAAGGTTGCCTAAACACCGGAAAACCTCTGAAAGTGATGGAACACCAGGGGCAGCATGCATGGAGCAGGCAGAGACAGTGCAAGGAGCGACAGGATCTTGTCCGATAAAGCGTACGCTATTGCTACGCATAATGTACTCTATACGCTGTTGCATATGAATTCAAAACCACAGTGAAACCATTACCACTTGCAAGCATAGAGAAGCTGTCACTCAACTTTCTGAGATTTTTGAATGACAACTTGTTAATCAGAACTCTAAGAAAGCTGAGTGATTACGATTAGAGATGAGCGAGTAGTGTTCGATCGAGCTGGTATTCGATCGAATACTACGCTATTCGGCATACTCGATTTCAATCGAATATAACGGCGATGGCGCACTTAGAATATGTTTCCCCTCCCACCTTCCCTGGCGCTCTTTTTCCACCAATCACCATGCAGCCGCCCGTATGACAGGCCCGCGGAGCACGCTGGCAGCGCGAAAACGGCGTCTACATGGATTGGCTGGAAAAACCATGTGACCTCGAATATTAAAAACTCAGCTCTTCCTGCTCGTACGCATATGCTGCGTGAACTTAGTCAGGGACAGAGGCTGGAGAAGGGAGAGACAGGTTTTAGCTGTTGGACAGGCAGGAGCGTGATTAAAAGCCCTTATCAGGGCTACTATAGTGCAGTACAGTGATAGCTTTACTACAATATACACTTTACAGAGAACGGCTGCTGTACTCAGGGATAGCTGCTGGAGTAGGGACAGAGAGAGGCATTAGTGTATTAGGTGCTCTGCTACATACCAAACTATATTTGGCACTACTGTTCTGCGTTCTTTTTGGCTGCAAAACCCTGTTATATACCTAGTGTGTATATGCACCATCTTCTGTCAGTATACGGCTGTGTACTTTTTTTTTTTTTTAAATACAGTTTATTTGGCTCTAGTGTTCTGGGTTCTGTGTGCCTGCAATACCCTTTTTGTATACCAGGTGTAAATACCCACCGTCTGAACAGTTAGTACACGGCTGTGTACCTTGAAATATAAAATATATAGGCCTTTTCATTGGCAACTGTACTGTGCGTTCTCTTGCAAAATAATTGTATATACCTGGTGTGAATACACACCGTCTGAACAGTTAGTACATGGCTGTGTACCTTGAAATATAAAATATATAGGCCTTTTCATTGGCAACTGTACTGTGCGTTCTCTTGCAAAATAATTGTATATACCTGGTGTTAATACACACCGTCTGATCTGTTAGTACACGGCTGTGTACCTTGAAATATAAAATATATAGGCCTTTTCATTGGCAACTGTACTGTGCGTTCTCTTGCAAAATAATTTCACATACCTGGTGTTAATACACACCGTCTGAACAGTTAGTACACGGCTGTGTACCTTGAAATATAAAATATATAGGCCTTTTATTGGCAACTGTACTGTGGGTTCTCTTGCAAAATAATTGTATATACCTGGTGTTAATACACACCGTCTGAACAGTTAGTACACGGCTGTGTAACTTGAAATATAAAATATATAGGCCTTTTCATTGGCAACTGTACTGTGCGTTCTCTTGCAAAATAATTTCACATACCTGGTGTTAATACACACCGTCTGAACAGTTAGTACACGGCTGTGTACCTTGAAATATAAAATATATAGGCCTTTTCATTGGCAACTGTACTGTGCGTTCTCTTGCAAAATAATTTCACATACCTGGTGTTAATACACACCGTCTGAACAGTTAGTACACGGCTGTGTACCTTGAAATATAAAATATATAGGCCTTTTCATTGGCAACTGTACTGTGCGTTCTCTTGCAAAATAATTTCACATACCTGGTGTTAATACACACCGTCAGAACAGTTAGTACACGGCTGTGTACCTTGAAATATAAAATATATAGGCCTTTTATTGGCAACTGTACTGTGCGTTCTCTTGCAAAATAATTGTATATACCTGGTGTTAATACACACCGTCTGAACAGTTAGTACACGGCTGTGTACCTTGAAATATAAATATATAGGCCTTTTCATTGGCAACTGTACTGTGCGTTCTCTTGCAAAATAATTGTATATACCTGGTGTTAATACACACCGTCTGAACAGTTAGTACACGGCTGTGTACCTTGAAATATAAAATATATAGGCTTTTCATTGGCAACTGTACTGTGCGTTCTCTTGCAAAATAATTTCACATACCTGGTGTTAATACACACCGTCTGAACAGTTAGTACACGGCTGTGTACCTTGAAATATAAAATATATAGGCCTTTTCATTGGCAACTGTACTGTGCGTTCTCTTGCAAAATAATTTCACATACCTGGTGTTAATACACACCGTCTGAACAGTTAGTACACGGGCTGTGTACCTTGAAATATAAAATATATAGGCCTTTTCATTGGCAACTGTACTGTGCGTTCTCTTGCAAAATAATTTCACATACCTGGTGTTAATACACACCGTCTGAACAGTTAGTACACGGCTGTGTACCTTGAAATATAAAATATATAGGCCTTTTATTGGCAACTGTACTGTGCGTTCTCTTGCAAAATAATTGTATATACCTGGTGTTAATACACACCGTCTGAACAGTTAGTACACGGCTGTGTACCTTGAAATATAAAATATATAGGCCTTTTCATTGGCAACTGTACTGTGCGTTCTCTTGCAAAATAATTGTATATACCTGGTTTTAATACACACCGTCTGATCTGTTAGTACACGGCTGTGAAGGCAAAATATTGTAACCAAAAAAAAAATAAAATGCGGAGGGGGGCTAGCGGAATCGGACGTGGACGAGGACGGGGGCGCGGAAATGCGGTTGGGGGCCTTGTTGAAGCCAGTGGGGATACAATGCGTGCTGGTGAGGGGCAGCCAGGATCCCACTCATCCAGAATCCCTGCCTTTATGGGACAGTTAAGCAGGGGGCGGGTTACACCGCTGTTGAGGCCTGAGCAGGTTGAACAGGTGGTGCAATGGATAGCCGATAGCGCTTCCACACAGTTGTCCACCAGCCAGTCATCCACACAGTCTCACTCTGACCCTCCTTCCTCCACACCTGGCCAACAGAGTCATCCCACCATTGACCCCTCCCAGGAGCTCTTTTCGGGTCCTTTTTCAGATGTGCCGGAAGAATCCCAGGAGCTAGCAGAGGAATTTGTTTGTAGTGATGCCCAAACACTTGAGTGTTCGCCATCTCCTGCTGATGTGGACCCTGAACCAGCATCTGTTATCATGAGCGATGATGATGATGAGACGCAGTTGCCATCAAGGGAGGCTGTTGGAATGTCCAGTGGGCAGGAGGAGGAGCAGAGTGAGGAAGAGGAGGTGGTGGATGACGAAATGACCAACCCCACTTGGCCAGGGGTGATGTCCAGCGGGGAAAGCAGTGGAGAGGTGGTGGTCTGCGCAGCACCGAAAAAGGCAGCAAGAGGCAGAGGGATGTCCAGAGGCAGAGGGATGTCCAGAGGCAGAGGGATGTCCACAGGCCGAGGGATGTCCATAGGCAGAGGGATGTCCACAGCCACAGCCACAGCCACAGCCCGGCAGCGGGCAGTCGCGCGAAGCTCCCCCATCGAGGCCTCGTACTTCTGTGGTGTGGAGATTTTTTAATGTTTGTGCGGATGACAAACTGAGCGCGGTTTGCACACTCTGCCACTCAAAACTGAGTAGGGGCTCTGAGAAGAGCAATATGACCACCTCAGGCATGCGGCGTCACTTGGAAGTCAAGCACTGGGCTGAGTGGGAGAGAGCAAACGCTGCCAGTCTTGCTGCCACTGCCTCTTCCCCTTTGTTGTGTGCTGCCACTGCGGTCCAGACCTCCAGCCAGGACACCTCCACATCTGCCTCTGCCTCGGCTACTTTGGGGCCTTCTCCTTCAGCCTTCCCTTCCCCCGCCTTTTCGCCTGCACCTTCACACTCCTCGTCCCAACAACTGTCCATCTCGCAGGCGTTCTACCGCAGGCGGAAGTACGCCTCGAGTCACCCCCAAGCCCAAGCCTTAAACTGCCACATCTCCAAACTGCTGGCCCTGGAGATGTTGCCGTTTAGGCTTGTGGAGACGCAGGCCTTCCGCGACCTGATGGCGGCTGCCGCACCTCGCTATTCCGTCCCCAGCCACCACTACTTTTCCCGGAGTGCCGTCCCCGCCCTGCACCAGCACGTGTCACGTAACATCAGGCGGGCCCTGAGGTACGCAGTCAGCGCAAAGGTCCACTTGACCACCGACTCGTGGAGAAGCGCTTGCGGCCAGGGACGCTACATCTCTTTGACGGCACACTGGGTGAATGTAGTGGAAGCGGGGACGGGGTCGCAAACAGAGACGGCCTACCTACCACCCCCGCCCAAGATTGCCAGCATGGGTTCTGATAAACCCCCCCTCCTCCTCCTCCTCCTTAACATCGCCCTCAGCCGCTAGCTGGAAGCGTTGCAGCACTGGCGCGGGGAGACGTCAGCAGGCGGTGCTTAAGGTCATCAGCTTGGGCGACAGGAAGCACAGCGCCCCAGAGGTGAGGGACGCCATATTGCAGCAGACGGAGATGTGGCTGTCGCCGCTGCAGCTAGGACCAGGCATGGTCGTGTGCGATAACGGCCGTAACCTGGTGGCGGCTCTGGAGCTTGCCGAACTCAATCACGTACCATGCCTGGCCCACGTTTTTAATCTGGTAGTCCAAAAATTTCTAAAGACTTACCCCAACCTGGCAGAGCTACTGGTGAAAGTGCGGCGCTTGTGCGCTCACTTTCGGAAGTCAACTGTAGCTGCTGCTAGCTTAAAAAAACTCCAGCAACGCCTCCATTTGCCTGAACATCGGCTGTTGTGCGACCTGCCGACTCGCTGGAATTCCACCTATTCCATGTTGGCCAGGGTGTGTGAGCAGCAGAGAGCATTGATGGAGTACCAGATTATGAATCCACGCGTGCCTCCAACTCAGCTCCCTCAGTTTGCCAACCACGAGTGGCCATGGATGGCAGACATATGCGATGTACTGCGTATCTTTGAGGAGTCCACCAAGAAGGTCAGCAGCGAGGACGCTATAGTGAGCGTAACCATCCCGCTCCTATGCGTCCTTAAAGAATCACTCATCGCAATAAGGGAGAACGCATTGCACGCAGAGGAGACGGGGGTAGGAGGAGACGCAACGGAGCTACACAGTCAGACCACAATTTTGTCTGCTTCACGGTGGCAGTTGCAGGAGGAGGAGGAGGATGAGGAGGAGGAGGACGACGTGGAGGTGGCTGTGGAAGAGGAGGAGGATGCTGGCGGCGAGGGTAGCAGTCAGGCTGTGTGCGTCCCATTGGTTCAGCGCGGATGGGGCGGAGAGGAGGCGGAAGAGGAAGAGGAGGAAATGGCAAGTGATCCTTCTGGTGGGGGCAGTGAGGTCATGCCTATTCAGAGTCTGGCACACATGGCTGACTTCATGCTCGGCTGCTTTTCCCGGGACACACGTGTTGTCCGGATAGTGGAGAACAAACTGTACTGGGTCTTCGCAATCCTGGACCCCCGGTATAAAGATAACGTCTCCTCTTTTATTCCGGTAGAGGAGAGGACGAATCGATTGCTGGAATACCAGAGGGAACTCGTGCAGAACATGATGGAGATTTTCCCACCCACCATCGCTGGCGGCAGAGAGGAGAGGGTCTCCCAGAGTCCCTCAACATCGATCAGGCCCACAGCCACCAGGGGAACACTCTCCAAGGTGTGGGACACGTTCATGGCACCCCCTCGTGCAACTTCCATCACTGCGGGGCCTCGCTATCAGCAGGAGGGACAAGTATCGGCGGATGTTGCGGGAGTACCTGGCAGACCGTACCCCTGTCCTCCCCGATCCCTCGGCGTCCTACACTTACTGGGTCTCCAAGTTGGACACGTGGCTGGAACTGTCCCTGTACGCCTTGGAGGTGCTTGCCTGCCCTGCCGCCAGCGTGCTATCAGAAAGGGTGTTCAGCGCA
Source organism: Rhinella marina (assembly GCA_900303285.1). Classification (NCBI taxonomy): domain Eukaryota; kingdom Metazoa; phylum Chordata; class Amphibia; order Anura; family Bufonidae; genus Rhinella; species Rhinella marina. Next base: position 82,532 of record ONZH01018979.1, on the reverse strand, counting down.
GCCGGGGGCATTATAACCGATAAGCGCAGCCGCCTGTCAACCGACAGTGCCGACAGGCTGACGCTAATCAAAATGAACAGCAAGTGGATTGACCCGGACTTTGCTTCTCCAACAGTGGAAAGCAGCCAAAAGTGAAGTGCCATCTGTATGAAGTGCCATTTCCTCCTCCACCTCCTCCTCCTCCTCCTTAACCGCCGTAGAATTGCTCCGTAAATAAAAAAATTTATATATTTATGGCTCACCTCTTGGGCCTTCACAAAATTTTTAAGAGGTCTCACCTCTTGGGCCGCCACATAATTTTTAAGAGGTCTCACCTCTTGGGCCTCCACATAATTTTATCGAGGTCTCACCTCTTGGGCCTCCACATAATTTTATCGAGGTCTCACCTCTTGGGCCTCCACATAATTTTATCGAGGTCTCACCTCTTGGGCCTCCACATAATTTTAAGAGGTCTCACCTCTTGGGCCTCCACATAATTTTTAAGAGGTCTCACCTCTTGGGCCTCCACATAATTTTTAAGAGGTCTCACCTCTTGGGCCTCCACATAATTTTTAAGAGGTCTCACCTCTTGGGCCGCCACATAATTTTTAAGAGGTCTCACCTCTTGGGCCTCCACATAATTTTATCGAGGTCTCACCTCTTGGGCCTCCACATAATTTTATCGAGGTCTCACCTCTTGGCCTCCACATAATCTTTAAGAGGTCTCACCTCTTGGGCCTCCACATAATTTAAAGGTCTCACCTTGGGCCTCACATAATTTTAAGAGGTCTCACCTCTTGGGCCTCCACATAATTTTTAAGAGGTCTCACTCTTGGGCCTCCACAAATTTTTAAGAGGTCTCACCTCTTGGGCCGCCACATAATTTTTAAGAGGTCTCACCTCTTGGGCCTCCACATAATTTTTAAGAGGTCTCACCTCTTGGGCCTCCACATAATTTTTAAGAGGTCTCACCTCTGGGCCTCCACATAATTTTTAAGAGGTCTCACCTCTTGGGCCTCCACATAATTTTTAAGAGGTCTCACCTCTTGGGCCTCCCATAATTTTAAGAGGTCCACCTTGGCCTCCACAAATTTTTAAGAGGTCTCACCTCTTGGGCCGCCACATATTTTTAAGAGGTCTCACCTCTTGGCCTCCACATAATTTTTAAGAGGTCTCACCTCTTGGGCCTCCACATAATTTTTAAGAGGTCTCACCTCTTGGGCCTCCACATAATTTTTAAGAGGTCTCACCTCTTTAGCCTCCACACAATTTTTAAGACGTCTCACCTCTTGGGCCTACAAACAATTTTTATTATGGCTCACCTCTTGGGCATTAATACAATTTTTAAGAGGTCTCACCTCTTGGGCCTCCATATAATTTTTTCGAGGGCTCACCTCAAGCTAACTTTGCGCACTCATTAAAATATTTTCACAACAAGGACCTAAGAGCCCTCGATGGGAGAGCTTTGTGTGGGGGCCTGTTATAGGGAAGAGATGCGGCCCTGCGGGCTCTAGCCTGCCTTCTCCATGAGCCTCTGGCCAGCCCAAGGCCTCTTCCTGCCTTTTGCGGTCCTACGCATCCCTCAACATCCCCACTGCTTTACCTGCTAGACATGACACTGGGCCAGGTCGGGTCACTGACATCTCAAGCGCCAACAATTTGGGCATTTTAAGGCTTCTGCATGTGTTTGAGTTGTTTTTACATTTTAAAGAAGACATGTCTGACCACATCTCACACACACACACAATGACAATTAGGGGTGGGGTCTATTTGCTTTCCCCTTTGCCTATGCCATCTGTGGTTGTCATAGGCAACGTGATTTTAAGGGGTGCAGAATTTTATCTTCTTTTTTGTCTAGTTTGGCTTGGGGTCCATGGCAATGTAGAGGAAAGAAGGTTTCCTTGTATGGTCTCACTTTACAGAGAGGTTACATTGTCTTTGGAGTGTATTGTTGAGAGGCTGTGATAGTGGCGTAATAGTGCGACTTGGGCGCATTATATGCACCCAGACATGCTTCCCCTGCTGTCCCAGTTGCATTCCAGCAGTGTTGGCATCCTTTTCTGAGGTTTCAGGGTGGACTTGGTGACCTCCAAGTGGTCGAATTGAGATTTCCAAGTGGCGAGCATTTTTTTCCCATAGACTTTAATGGGATTCGATATTCGGTCGAATAGTTGAATTTCGCGGTCTATTCGAATCGAATTTCGAACTTTCGAATATTTCACTACTCGCTCATCTCTAATTACGATCTAATAGAAGTTAATAGTCATGTGTGTCAGGATTTATTACTTAGGTATAGATGAACTCAGATTTAGATATTTCGTACGCTTATATATCAGATTTTTCGTACGCTTTCGCTATCCCTATCATACGAACACTCTTTCCCTCTCCTAAAACCACAAGGTGTGTGATCCGAGCCCCAGGCATAAGTATATATATTATAGCACGTCACCTGATGCAGGCAGCCAATCACTCCTAGACACGTAGAAAAGGTAATAGGTCATGGCAGGAGGTCCCCTAGGCTTCCCTGCATGTTTATTGGCTAAGAAATAGGCGCTAAACATGCAGGGAGGAGTTTAAAAAAAAACACGAATTTCACACAATACTCGGCCAAGTAACGAATACTTACGAGTACGCAAATATCCGTGCGGATAACAAATCTTTACGAATATATTCGCTCATCTCTAATTATATTATTTTCTGTTTACACTGTCAGAAATTCTGCAGAAATCTGGTGGAGCAAAACCAAAATAAGTGCAAATATTTCTCCAATGTACCTAAAATAATAATAATGAAAAAAAAAACTAAGCAACATAGAACATATTTTTTCACCCTGTTTCATTTCTCACTTCTTTCAAAAAACTTCTATAACAGTTTTTATTGCCACTGACTGACTTGTTCAATATAGCTCTGTTTATTCTTATAGCCAAGAGTATTCACTAAAATAAATCTCCATGATGAAACAGTAAGCAAGCTGCAATAGATAGAGCTTTTGAGCGGTCTTCATCAATTCATGTAAAGTCAAGTTGCATGTCATCTAGTGGGCTTTGTGTATCTTGCCCATACCCAAGCCCTGAAGGTGTAGGAGCAGAGGATGTGAGCAGTAATGGCTCGGGTTGCAATAATTATTCACAGTGGCAATCCTCCCACTGATGCTCTCTAGGACCAGGACAGTAGAGGGTGCAACCTTTCTTACCTTGAAGCACACCATGATGCTGGGACTCCTACCTGATGGTAGTTTGGGTGCCCCTGGTGTTATGAGTGTTGAATGGATGCAAGACAGGACATATAGGTGATGTGGCTGGTATATGATGCTAGGGTCAGTAACCAGGCCAGTTCTAAAAAATAAAAAAGTATTGTTTCTTTACCAAAGTGCAAGATGGGAGTTCTAGTACATCCGACTATATCAAAACACTGTTCCAAACAATTGCCAATGCAAATTTTACCATCTAGCAATGTATAGATATAGGCTAGATTGGGAATTGTAATACTTCTTCTTTCTACAGAATCTCTGCAAAATCTCTCTTTGCAGAATCTAAGGCTAACAATATTACTCTTGCAATGGTGGCTGTAATTCCCAGCGGAGAGGTACAGAATTAAAATACGATGGGCCAGACCATGCCCAAGAGTGAATGGTGTTTAGCAGTGTCTCAGTAAAATCTCTATCAGCCTTAAAAGCTGGGGACAATTCTTTCTTTATTATTGCATTGTACTTATTTAAGCTAAAAATATTTTTTTTCAACTTGGTCTTTATTAAAAATATTGCATCCCTTTTTCTGTACAGAGCTGACTTGCTCTAGTAGCACACTTTGGATTTTCTGTCTTTTCCATCAGACCAGGAGCAGAAAGACTGCTTATCTCTACTCTATGTCCTTATAAACACCTATTATGGCTCAGTTCTTATCTTACTGATAAGAATTTGGCTTATATAAGTGTTTATGACCTCTTAGTAGTTAAGAGATAAGGTTTATTAGATGACCAGCACAAAGTGAAAGTACCAGTCACATAGTTAGAAATACAGTTAACCCTTTGTGACAGAATGGCTCAAGATTATTAATAAAGGCCAATTGAAAATATGATTTTTAGTGAAAAATGAAGAAAATCCAATCATAAACAACAAATTGCTTCCGGAGGTGTACATAGCCTTTAAGCAGCAATTACCTTAATGACTAACTCCAATGCTTGGCCATGCAGAGTCTGGACCTTCTAGTTCTTTGTTTCTCGCTCTGGAGTACTGTGAAATAGTTTTCTTTCTGAGGATGTGGGGAGTGAGCACATGATGCTTTCTCTCACTTTCTCCACCAGCACTAGACAACTGAGCTAGGTCTGAAATGAGCTATGTCTGAACAACATTAAATAACATTACATTACAAGAAAAGTTTGCAAGTATTCTATTCTGGGGTACAGCACTTCCATTTCAAAAGCCCAGAACAATTAAAAACAACAATTACTTTACATTTTAGCTACATAAGTTGTAATATAGCCATTTTATTAGGTGAGTCATTGATCTTATTTGTTATTTGTTGTTAAATTATTAATTATCAGGTTACTATTTTCAGAAAACATAAACCTTGAAACTGTCCAAGTCTTCATGGGATTGCTCTAAAACAAGAAAAAGCCTTAGTGGAACAGATCTATGGACTCATAAACTCTAGGGCTTGTCTGGTTAATGGGGGGGGGGGGGGATGTGGTTTTATGTATTTAATTAGTGAGTTTTGCATGTGTTTGTGCTCATGAGACTAATTTTTGTGCAATGTGTTGAAGTAATTGGTCAGTTCACTTATGAGTCAGACACACTGGAGCCCTAAATGTATGTGAAATAAATATTTATAGATACTTTGGTGTATATTACTTACATTTTTGTTTATTCCAAATGACATTAAGTAAGTGTTACTGTTTTTATCTGAATACATTTCCTCAACAGTCTTAAGATTCTATTTATTGGTGCACAGGATAATGTTTGCAAAACTGAATATTCACAGTGAACTACTTCCATTTCTTTCTCATAAGGTTGATACAATGGAAGAAGAAATGGATGGTTATGCTTTCACCAGATAAATGGAGTCTTGGTACCAAGCACTTGGTACGGTGGACAGCAGAGATGAGCAAATCTATTCTAGCAAATTGAAACTTTTGCAATTTGTTTCAGATGAACTGCTCAGAATGGTATCCACCGTTTTACAGATCAGAAGATGGCAAAGCATGGCAGGAATGATAAAGAAGTGCCATAGGCACTATATAGGATTCCAATCAGGAAATGCATATGTTTTCTGGGGTTATACAGTACATTGCTATGAAAGGACTTTTGCCAAATGATACCAGACCTTCAAAAACAATTTTTCTTGGATGGTATCACGCATATATTAATACACAATGTATTGGAGTTTGATGACCGCCTGTACAGCCAGCATGCCTGAGGATACAGTTATGTTTGGCCCTGCACCCCACTATAAAGATTGGTCATCATAGGCAGTCATTATAATTATCATCAGCCTTTTCTTCCTGCACCAGTGACTCCTCCTCCTGCTGCTCTTTCCCCTCCTCCAGTAGTAGCTCCTCATCCTTATCCTCCTCTTACACTTTCTCCTCCATGAGACTTTAATCATGCAGGTCCTCAACAGCTACAGGGCAGTCATCAAAAGGTGGAAGCTGTTCTTCTTCCTACGTACATCTCTTGTGTCAGCATATGCGTTTGCTCTAACATAAATATCAGAGGGATGACATATTGTTAATGCTGCTATTGTTTCTACTCACAAATATTGAGTGACTGAGTTGCTGTGCTGGTGTCCAGAATTAGCATTATGTTCCTGCCATTATCGCTGAACACTATTGAGATGGATTGGAGGAAGTATGTGGATAAAAGCCTGTTGTGGAAACCATACCAGCACAAACATGGAGGTGTCAATAGGATGATTGCTGTGGTGCAGCATCACTGTAGCCATGCAAAACATTGAAACAGTATGCCCTAAAAGACATGTACTGTCCTTGGCTATAACAGCTGCTGCTCATGTTGATGGCATTCACTTTGCTATGTAGTGGAAATTCCTAGAGGCTTTCCACATTTTTCACCACACGAGAGTACAAGGAACATATAGCTTTTCTGAGAAATAATGGAAGACAAGAAATGTTTTTTTTTTTAATTCTCAATTGGACAAAATAGAGCTAGCAGATGGCAATGGTTTGCTGTCGGCTTACCTGAGACAAACTAAGAAACTGAGAAACAAATTTTTGGGTACAGGAGACAATTTTACCAATTCTACTTTTGGAAGACCATAAGATGGCTGGCTTGTGTCTGTAATTGGTGCCTGTCAGAAACATTGCAGACATATGCTCTCACATTAGAGGCTGATCTCATAATGACGTCTGTGCTGCTAGCTCTATAGCTAGCGCAGAGCCTAATTGACCAGCCAATATCCTCCCTTCTGATTGGCTGTCAGGCTGTCTACAAGGCATTGTGGGCAAGCCTGCTGGTTGGGGCTCTGCCTGGGGTCATGTGATCTTCCACCTCACTCTTCCTGCCCTGTTTCCATCACTAGTGTACTGAATTTTAAAATAAAAAATAAAAAATAGCGGGCACTGTTTTGGGCAATCTGTCCAAATGGAATTGCAAAACTTCAGATACATTTACCAAAATAATTTTTGTGAAAGTCATATATTGTATATCATTCGTGTATCAGAAACTCCTGATTCTTTCCTTACATTATCTGTCAAACACCCATTTTGGTATCTCAGGAGATACGCCTCCACCAAAATGTCTAGCAGCAGCTTTTTCCTCTCTCCTAATTGACAACACATACGCACATATCTGTTTCATGTCTGTATGGAAGAATCGAGAGAGATAGTTGTTATTCAGTTGATAGCTTTTGAAGGTATGTGGGCACCTTAAACTGGAATACCAGACACAGCCCATGTCCAGAAGGCCTGCTTGTTCTGGAAAACAGCACACAATTTTTTCTAACCTCATACAACCTATATTATTACATGGGTTCCTCAGCAAGTACTGTAAGTAGCACATAGAACTATGGGTAATGGTTCTCTAGGTCTTATGTGTCTTCTGGTATAACTGGAACACAAATTTCAAACATCGATTCACAGCAATTTGTCACCTTTTGTAAATGTTCGAAAGTAATCTGCTGACATTTATTAAAGAACTACAAATACATTTCGAAATGCTTCATTTGTTATGTCAACTGAAAGGCATTAAGTGGTATCTGAAATCATTTAAAGATTTATCGATGTGAATTAAAATGCTCTTTCATAGTAATTTGGCATGCCACATAAGTAATATTGTCATCAACCATTACAAGGAAAACATTTGAAAGTAAAGAGAGAACGTTTGTTCTCAATTAAGTCCGGGAATGCAATCTATGCTCAAAAGATACAGGTATTGTATATCTGGCAAAGTTTAATCCATTCATAATGGTTCATGATTGAGAAAAAGTACTACCTTTGGAATGCTGATGTTTTTGTGAGCTGCTGCTTTTTGTCTTTTAATCTTATCTATATATTTTTTGTAAATAGATATAGATGATCATGGACAGAAGCAGCATAATACAGTATAATGTTTTTTGGTTAATCATCAAACTATTATCACACATATATTTTTTATAGTTGTGTGGGTTGCACGCTGTTATCATCTACATTTAGATTTTTTAGAGGGGGTTGCACAAGTAGTTGTTTTTTTAAATCAAAAACAGCAAAACAAAAACAAACAAACAAAACAAAAAAAACACAGACAGATGTTAAATGTTGACTAAAAGGAAATTGTGAAACTCTATTGGTTGAATTTATCACTTCCGGAACTCCAGAATTCTGGCCTCAAAAAGTTGCTAAATTGGGCTTGTTTATTGCTCACTTCAGTAGGAGGATGGCCTAGAAAACTTGGAGTAGAAATCATAAATAAAAGTGATAGGTTTAAACTTGCTCCAGAATTAACTAATAACGTGCAGCATTTGATAAATTTGGTTCAAAGTACACCAACAAAAAAACAAACCTGTGTGATAAGTTATTTTTTTTTACCCTAGTTCTCGCCAGCAATTGCAGCATGTGTATGGTGTTTGCAGTCATTTTCCCATAGACATCTCTATGGGAAGTAAAATGTCTGAATAAACATATGTAAATGGATGTGTGACAAAAAAAGCCACCTCAAAAAACACTGTAAAATGCGTAAATATCATGATGTTTTTTACAAGGCCCAAAAATGTGGAAGTACCCTTAATGAAACCAGATACTGTTCAATTTTTTGTATCTGCCTTTTTATTTTCTGCTTCTATATTTTTAGATTTTGTTTTCTGTGCATGATTATGGAGAATACCATTTTGCTTGGGCTGCTGCTCCAAGCTGTGAACAGCAGAGATATGCTTTAAAGCAGCCGCATGAACATAGGAAACTTGTGTCTAAAGGTGTACCTTACATTGAGGGCTATGAGCATGCTCTGTGACCTGTGCATAGGTCACAGTGCAGAGTGGAGGAGAAGTGTGATCATGTTATCTACCTTTCACTATAATCCCACCTATGATGAGGGAACAGGAAGTGTCAGCCATTTGTGAGGCTCAGTGGCTAGTGTGACAACTGCAAGATTTTAGAATTTCTTTTAAATCTTAACTAATTTTAATGTTTACTATTCATACTTACAATGCCCATGAAAAGATATTGCATTTTTATTATGCAACTGTTTCTTTACATAAAATTATATGCAGGAATGGCATGTGGGAAGTTTTCCTCATTCTCCAAATTAAGTTAGAGCAGTTTTTGAGTATATTTACATGGTACTATTTGTATGGGTACTCTGTGGCATTATTTATAGGGGCACTATATAGCTCTATTTATATCTTCACTGCAGTGGCGGGATGGCCATGTACCCCACCTGGGCCCTACTAACTGCCGTTGGCCAGATAGATAGTGATGTGATGCTGTCAGCAGTAATTAACACGAGGAGCATGAGGTACTTACAGTGGGGAAAAAAAGTATTTAGTCAGCCACCAATTGTGCAAGTTCTCCCACTTAAAAAGATGAGAGAGGCCTGTAATTGACATCATAGGTAGACCTCATCTATGAGAGACAAAATGAGAAAACAAATCCAGAAAATCACATTGTCTGATTTTTAAAGAATTTATTTGTAAATTATGGTGGAAAATAAGTATTTGGTCAAAAGTTCATCTCAATACTTTGTTATATATCCTTTGTTGGCAATGACAGAGATCAAACATTTTCTGTAAGTCTTGACAAGGTTGGCACACACTGTTGCTGGTATGTTGGCTCATTCCTCCATGCAAATCTCCTCTAGAGCAGTGATGTTTTGGCGCTGTCGCTGGGCAACACGGACTTCAACTCCCTCCAAAGGTTTTCTATGGGGTTGAGATCTGGAGACTGGCTAGGCCACTCCAGGACCTTGAAATGCTTCTTATGAAGCCACTCCTTAGTTGCCCTGGCGGTATGCTTGGGATCATTGTCATGCTGAAAGACCCAGCCACGTTTCATTTTCAATGCCCTTGCTGATGGAAGGAGGTTTGCACTCAAAACCTCACGATACTTGGCCCCATTCATTCTTTCGTGTACACGGATCAGTCGTCCTGGTCCCTTTGCAGAGAAACAGCCCCAAAGCATGATGCTGCCACCCCCATGCTTCACAGTAGGTATGGTGTTCTTTGGATGCTACTCAGCATTCACTCTCCTCCAAACACAACAAGTTGTGTTTCTACCAAACAGTTCTACTTTGGTTTCATCTGACCATATGGCATTCTCCCAATACTCTTCTGGAACATCCAAATGCTCTCTAGCAAACTTCAGACGGATATGTACTGGCTTAAGCAGGGGCACACGTCTGGCACTGCAGGAACTGAGTCTCTGGCGGCGTAGTGTGTTACTGACGGTAACCTTTGTTACATTGGTCCCAGCTTTCTGCAGGTCATTCACTAGGTCTCCTCGTGTGGTTCTGGGATTTTTGCTCACAGTTCTTGTGATCATTTTGACCCCACTGGGTGAGATTTTGCGTGGAGCCCCTGATCGAGGGAGATTATCAGTGGTCTTGTATGTCTTCCATTTTCTAATTATTGCTCCCACAGTTGATTTCTTCACACCAAGCTGCTTGCCTATTGCAGATTCAGTTTTCGAGCCTGGTGCAGGTCTACAATTTTGTTTCTGGTGTCCTTCGACAGCTCTTTGGTCTTCACCATAGTGGAGTTTGGAGTGTGGCTGTTTGAGGTTGTGGACAGGTGTCTTTTATACTGATAACAAGTTCAAACAGGTCCCATTACTACAGGTAATGAGTGGAGGACAGAGGAGCCTCTTAAAGAAGAAGTTACAGGTCTGTGAGAGCCAGAAATCTTGCTTGTTTGTAGGTGACCAAATACTTATTTTCCACCATAATCTGCAAATAAATTCTTTAAAAATCAGACATGTGATTTTCTGGATTTGTTTTCTCATTTTGTCTCTCATAGTTGAGGTCTACCTATGATGTCAATGACAGGCCTTTCTCATCTTTTTAAGTGGGAGAACTAGCACAATTGGTGGCTGACTAAATACTTTTGTCCCCCTGTATGTACCTGGCCGGCAGCCACAGATGCCCTCCTGATATTTTTTGTATGGCTGTCCTCAGAATGGTGATAAAGTTAAATACCATGGAGGGTATGAGAGGCCATGGTTCCCAGCCCTGCTGTTCACCCTCATAGGCTACAAACCACTATATGAGGCAGTGTAGAAATGGCACTAGCGCCGGAGATGGGGTCTTGGAACAGGACTCAGGTATTTTTTTTTTTTGTTTGTTTCCTGGCCACTTGAGGAAAATACTATTGGGAGCACTATAGAGGTCCAGGCTGCATGCTAAAAGTAGGTCTGACTTGGCGCTTTGGCCCACATTTCACCTCCACATTTCATATCTTAATTATAGACAATTGTAGGACAGTAAGTGATAGCTATTTATGGCCACCACACAGGAACATTTTTTACTCCAGTATATTCTGCTAGTTTCTGACAGTTTTTAGGCCAGTATTTTTGGCTGCACTATTGTATTGATACTTGTCTACTTGTGTTGGCCCTATCTACTTGTGCTGGACCTGCTTTCTTGTGTTGGCCTGCCCTCTATCAAATTGGACATGCCTACAACATGGGGCCACTTTCATTTTTTTCTTTACAGGGACTGATTATATAGGCTCTGTAGTACTATTCATATAGGCAATGATTGGTGTGAGTGATTTGTGGCATTAGATATCAGAAAAAAAAGTATTATTCATTATTCATTAAATGTGTTCTTTTTCTTATAAGAGCACCAAATTGACTATTTTTCTGGGTACTTTATATATTAGTTATGAAGGAATTAATATAGGTGCTTCATTTTCACATTTATCTTGGTACCATATGGCTATTTAAAATGAATTTTACTCACAAGCAACTGTGCACTACAAAACATCATTAAATGAATGTATTAGCATAATGTATTATACATGTCATCACAGAATCCTTATTTTTGTATTTCACATGTTTCTAGTATATCTGCTTGATATTCCATATTCTCTGATATTATTAGTTTCTACGTTATCATACTGGTAGCATGAAGCATAGGTCAGTGAGATAGAAAGTTATCTTAAGAACTTTCATTTCATTCAGAAGTCTTTAGACATTTTTCTAAGCAATCTAAGAATAGAAACAGGCTGTGTATGTAAAAAATAAGCCATAAAAATGATGTTTTGGCAGCATAAAGGTAAGAAACCCTTTGTCTAAATTGGCAGCAAAGCAGTATTTTTCATCAGTAAAAAGCAAGCATTTTAAAACAGGTGCCTCAGAAATGGAGAAACTATGGTTGGTAAAAATACCTACTCTGGCTTGAATATTTAAACTATTAATATTTTTAGGTGTTTTAAATGAATAAACCTGTATTATAAGTGACTGTACAGACTCATATTTTACTAATAGTATAGTGTCTATTAATTATGTAATCATATTCTTGTAAATTTATTAGTTTTTTCTGTTGAAAGTTGATCTGTTAGGTCTGCAATTCTCTCTTTTATTCTTTAGGCCTTTAATTCTTATTCTCCTTGGATTGAATTTCCTGGGATGTCCACTCCTGGGATCATTATAAACTGTCTTGGATGTTTTCTATTTGTGAATAATCTATCTCACTGTGAAATAATGGGATTCAAATTGTTTGGAAAAGGCCTTATAATCCTTCCCAGATTGACAGGCTTCAACAATTGTTTTCTAAAATTATTGCTAATGTCTATCCTCCTTGGCACATGCTTGAATGTTCCATACCATCAAACTGCCAGAACGTCTGCTTTTATAGAAGTGGTCACACTTACTGATGATCAATTAATCAAGTGCAGCACCTGGCTGCTACATAACCTCTTACTTTCTATGAAAGCAGTAAAAGTGTATTTCGTTTTTCACACATGACTTTTTCATTGTGGCTTCATTTGTGTTGAATAAATAATGACATGCTGTAATTTGTCATGTCATTGTTCATCTGAGGTTGTATTTACCTAATTGTAAGACCTTCTAGAGACGTTTTTATCATTTAATATGTAAAACTATAACATTCAAAGAGGGTACTTTGTTTTTCTCAAGACTTATATGAGACAACATAGGATTCTAGGGGAGGCAATGAGCTTTGGGATATATCATTTTCCATGATTTCATTCATCATTTTCATGTAAAAAGCTGATCATATGATGACACAAAAATACAGATATCCTGAAATTCATGCTTCCCTGGTCCCCTTAGCACATTATTTATGCATTTTTTTTGGAATTTAAAAAGCTACTGTTCCATCATTGGCTTGTGCCCATCGCTACTCCGCTACTTCTATTAGGAAGATTAGTGATTGAACAACTACTACTCTACTTCACTACCACTTCTCTGCTTTCTTTTTCTTTGTACTGTTGCATCATTGTCTCTACTTGCTAATCAGCTTCTGCTATAATTATCCTTGCTTGAGCAACAAAGTTCCTACAGTAGCTTGCTAAGTTGCTTTCAAAGGTATGACGTTTCCTGTTGACTGCCCATTTACAGACCTTTACTGTTTTCTGTTGTGACCCTCTGCTGCCAGCTCTAACCTCAGACCTGTTTCATGGATTCACACAAACTCTGCATGTCCTGACCTCAGCTTGTTACTGACTTACAGTGTTTTGTCTGTTCCTTTGGTGCCTTACACCAGTGTATTCACATGGGAGCTCTACCTAAATTTAAAGCTAAACCTATATTTAAAGCTATACCTAAATTTAAAGCTAAACCTATATTTATAGCCTTGTACCAGCATCTCTTACCCTCATGGGTCTGCTTACAACCACACTGAGACTACTCCAGGTGGTAGCGGTCTGGTGGTTCCCCTCAGTGAAGTCCAGATCCCTGAATAGGGGTTAAAGGATGATTACCAAGGAGCCTGCAGGATAACACCCTTAGCTTTAACCCAAAGTCAATCCATTTGGTTGACACAGTGGTTCCACACCCACTGATGTAACAGCTGCATTTAAGGGTCCATTCACACATCCGGAAAATGGGTCCACATCCGTTCCGCAATTTTGCAGAACGGGTGCGGACCCATTTTTTTTCAATGGGGCCACAAAAGATGCGGACAGCACACAGTGTGGTGTCTGCATCTGCACTTCCGGTTAGCGGCCCCACAAAAAAATAGAACATGTCCTATTCCCCCAGACGAAGGTCCGCCGAAACGCGCGTCGGGGTTGGCGTCATCCCTGAGGAGGCATAGATGGGTAATTCAATTCTGTCCTTTACACGTATTCACTATTAATTGGCACTTGCACATTATATGAATATGTATGTTTGTTATTCTTGGACAATTTTGAATTGTTTATCCCTGTTTCCCCTCGTGTGATGCCGCCATATTTTACCTGCACTTGTTTTTTCATGTGTTTTTATATATTTTTGTTAATAAAGAGATTTGTAATATTCTTATGCGGTCTGGCCTATTCTGTATAGGTGTTCATGTCCTATTCTTGTCAGAAGCCATGGACAAGAAAAGGCATTTCTATAGTGCCGGCACATGGCCGGTGTTGCGGATCTGCAAAACATGTGCGGACATGTGAATGGACCCTAAAACAGTGGATTCTGCAATAATCTGAAAATTTCAAACAATACTGAGAAAATAATGCAACCACATAGTGCTGACATTTACTAACACTGTACAGTGATGATAATTCTTTTTCTTCTCTACTTTGTGTTCTGCTGACAGTTTATCAGTCTTCCATCCCCTAAAACTGAACTTGCTGGCAGAGATATCTCTCTGTTTGACATCCCAGCACCTCCCCCAGAACCTAACGTCTGAAAAATTTGGTAGCTGGCCGTACTGGTAGCTGGCCAGCTAAATAGCTTTTTTGGGACTTAGAAATGGATGACCTATCCTCAGGATAGGTCATCAATAGTAGACCAGTGGAGGTATGACATTTGTCAACCAAATTGATCAGCTGTTCACCACAGTCTCCTACTATACAGTGGATGGCACTGGATGCAGAAGGCTCCGTTCATTGTGTAGTTTCTGGTGCTGGGGTATGGCAGCTTAACTCCCATCCACTTAAATGGGACCAGAGCTACAAGATCCAATCATGGCCACAACGCAGTGAATGGAACCTTCTGCTTCTGGCTCTGTCCACTGAGTAGTTTCTGTGTTGTAGGCTGCAGGGAACAGTTGATTGGAGGGGTTTTCCCGAACCCAGATTGGAGCACGAGGTGTTGGCCCTTCACTGATCTGAAATTGATTAACTATACTGAGGATAGGTCATCAATATCCTTTCTGTTCAACATAGGAACTTTTATTAGAAATGTTATATAGAAATTTAATGTATATTTACTAACCCTTTTGTTACCTTTGGTTAGTAGTTTTGCGAAAATCTATGGGACTCTCGTTAGCATTTGCCAATGCTACCATCTGATAAGTTCCATTTGCATCAGAAGAAAGTATGACATAAAATGTGAAAGTGGAGATTCAACTATTGAGGAGAAGTGGAACATGGCATTAAATTGCTCTTGTCCTTGGTTTCCTCTTAGACCTTGCATACACACACTGGAAATTTGTGCTGTAGGAATGGTCTAAAATCTACAAGAATCCATATGTACGTTTCTATAGCATGTGAATGAGTTTTGTAAAAATAACACTGAAATGATAATGATTGAACTGCAATCAATATGTCATATGTAAATGTGGCCTAAAGGTACTCCTCACTCATTGCCTTTCCAGAAACACTGTACATTGACAATCAAGTATATACATATAATACATATAATAAAACAATAAAGCCATTTACTGTATATTTATCGTATAAGACCGTTTCAAATTATAATAATATATATAACCTGAGGAGTTTACATTTTAGAATATATTTTGTACAATAAACTTCTTGAAAATATAAAGTACAGATGAAAGGTATATTTTGTAGTACCAGAATATAATACCCAGACATTCACTGCTGTTTTCGTCTAGTTAGGCTCTAATAATTGTACTGTGGGTGAGCACACAACTTTGCTCCATTACAGTATTGGGTCACAAGCAGACTGTATGACTTATTGGCAGGCCGTTTGCTTATTATGAGCTTCAGTGATTTCTGACAGTAGTAAAGCCTACCTTTCTGAACTTTTTGAAAATTATTTATAAACCATGCTTGCTCAGGTTGAGTGCCTACAAATCTCATTTTTTGTCCATGAACCAGAACCGTTATGTCACATGCAATGATCATCAGGTGACTAAGAGGAACATCGACTCTAAGTTTCTCAGCTTCTAGATATTTGATTTACAGCCACAATATGTTCTCATAAAGTCACTTTAGTCCTTTTTAATACTGAAACAACATATAGTAACATGATCTGAAGGCAGACACAATATTCCAACATATACTGTACATACCTTTGGACATAATTGCCTCTCCAAAATTGCTCTTATTGAACCATTAAAGTAATGTTTTAGTTTCTTTTTACATAACCCAAAAGCCTCCCCTATAGTAATAGTCAGCAGCCTATTCGATTATGGGGTCTTACTTTCATGCCATGCAGTTGCAAATCACAGTACAAGGCTCATCTAATGGCTGCACACAATGGGTCTCATTTTCTAAACAATTTATCAGAAAAACTGGCCCTTCTGCCCAAGCTCTCTTGGTTTCCGAGTCAGTGGTTTCATAATGTGGCCTACTATCATCGGTCCCTGGAGTAAAACTCATTTCTTAGCCCCTACCAATCCCAATCATACTTATTTATTATTCATGATCTCCATCTCCTCCAATTGATTGTATCGGTGGGACCAGAGCAGGAAGCAGCATTGCCAATTCCTGATCTCTATACACAGCACTTGTTTAAAATGTCCATGCCAAGATACATGACAACCACTCAGATGTATATAGTCAATTGGTGGTTGGCAAGTGGTTAATCAAGTATTCCCTAAGGGGGCATCTTCATTTATCATTTTATACCTTATCAAATTAATCTTGCATATCTGTTTCCAAGATATACTGAGATCCACAAGATTTAGCAAAAGTAAGTTCTTCTATAGCCTTTCTGCTACCAAAGACAAATAGCTATTCATGAAGTAACCACCGATAAATGCACCAAAACAACAAGTATGTATGCTTTCATTTCTGTAGCAATCACTCAGAACGCCTCTTGACTTCAGTAATGATGTCTGCCACTGACTGCCACTACAGTTAATAATATAGCACATTACCTACCACTACATCTTGATCCAAATTGAAAACAGAAGCATGTCAGCCATTAATAAGAATATGGATAGTATGAAAAAGGTCTGTGTAAAAAGAGCTTCATTTTCTGTTAGGATTTGAAAGCTATTGTAGCATTTCCACATGAAATAAATAGCTCCCAGGGCAAGTCCATATGGCACAGATATTACTAGTGTCTCATAATCAATATCTAATTTTGTTTACTTCAAGGAATGGTTTATATTTATGAAAGTAAAATGATTAGCAGATATCATTGTTTATCTATGAAATGGTTAAAGCTGGTGATTTATGGGGATACAATATTCTCTCTACTTTTTTGTTAAGTGCTAAAGAAAATGTACCTTTAGTAATTTTGCTCTTACTCCTCACAAATGCACATGGCTATATTAAAACTACAGAACCATAATAGGGCATCCACAGAATTTCTTGGGACAATGATGTTGCCCCAAATGCCTCCAGTTTCTTAATTTTCTTTTACAATTCTCTTCCCTTGAAACATTGCTTTTAGAAGAGAAAATCTTTGTAATATGGTACAATATTGAGGCATTATATAATGACACATGTGGTAGAGTATGTCTCCACAGGGATTCTATAACATCCCCAAGCACATAGACCTACCAAGTGCATGAAGGTTGCAGTCTGATAGATGACAATATGTATCAGAGCAAAAATCTAGCCATGAGAACGAAAGAAGAGATAGGATCTGGAGGATAAAAAAAAGGATGCCACACTGCAAGTTCCCAAGAGCAAATCATCATGTCTGAAGGAAATCAGTCACTGCTCATTATCTGTCCAATACCATTCCTACAGTGAAGCATGGTGGTGGCAGCATCATAGTATGGGGGTGTTTTTCAGTGACTGAGTCCGGGAGACTGATGAGGATTAAAGTAAAGCTTAATGGAGCAAAGTAAAGAGATATTGTTAATAAAAATCTGATCCGAAGCATTTTGTACTTCAGACTGGGACAAAGGTTCACCCTACAACAAGTAAGCACACAGCCAAGGCAACATTAGAGTGACTTAGGGACAAAAGGATGTTTTTGAGGTGCACAGCTAGACCCCTGACTTGAAGCCAATCAAACATCTCTGGGTTAATTCAAAACATCCACAGTTTTAGGTATTCCCTAAACACACATTTTTTTGAAGTGGCCTATCACATCCCCTAATCTAACTCTTCTCTATTCACTGGCCCTTCACCATAATTCTTCTGAACCTGATCCATCGTCAAACATCCACACATATAAATTGCACTACAAATATCATCTGGTGAATGGCTCATGCAGCTTCATATATACTCCCCTTTTGGAATACAGTGGACCATTGTGCCAAACAAGCACCTTTTACCCTTTGTGTCAACTCTATCACCTCATAAATTGTAAGTTCTTGTGAACAGGGCCCTCACTCCTTTTTTTTTATTGTTAACGTGTTTGTTGCTATGTTATTTGTGACTCTGTTCATAAACAAAATGATTGTAAAGTGCTGCAGAATAAGTTGGCACTATATAAAAAAGAATACTATTATTATTATTATTATTATTATTATTATTATTATTATTAGAGAAAAGAAAAGTTATGAAAAATATGTTTTGGCTGCATCGCTGAATTTCACAAATTCGATTTGTGATAAAATACTTCATCACGAAGTGCATTTCTTTTTTTAGCGGGCCCAATGACTGGGAACGGTGATTGAGACGCCCCCCCTTCCCATAATTGAACCTCTCAGATTCTCTGTTCATTGCTGATTGTAATATTTGTGGCCTTTCAGGGTTTAATCGGGATAAAAATTAAAAAAATTAAAAAAATACCTTATCTATCTGCTCGCTTAGAGGCCGTCACAGCCACCTTGATTGCAGACACCTTGGTAAAGCTCCTGCGGTGACATGATGCAGGTGCAGTGACATCAACCCTCGCAAGATTTTGTGACGTATCTTCAATCAAGATTCCTGTGAAGGCCTGTTCGTGCCCAAATGCGTAACATATGTATTTTTTTGTTTTTATTGTCATTTTAGGGAAAATTGATTCATTACCAGGAAGCACAAGGAAATTCAGCTTTTTGGCAATTCAATTTTTTCCTGATATTCGGATAAAAGTCAATTTAGTTGACTTTGATTCGCTCAACACTAATTATTATTAATTCTGTTTTCACTTTCTTATTATGGGTATTGAGCGTAGAATGATGAGGAGAAACTTGAATTTGTATTTATTATAGTAGCACAAGAAGGCTGTAGCATAAAATGAGAAAAAAAATTGAAAGGGTGAAAGGGTCTGAAGATTTTCTGATCAAATTGTATATATATATATATATATATATATATATATATATATATATATATATATTTTGTGACAACTCTGGGTCACTTAGCTCTCCAGGATCACCGTCTTCTCAGCTTAGACGGTTAGCACACCTCAAGAAGCCACTCTAACACTGCAGATTTGGGTGTAAACTGGCCACGACCAGCTTTATTATCCCTTTTACAGGCATCAAAACATTATCCATAAATATAAATCCTCAGCCATTTGGGAACTAACTACACAGTGGTTTTCCCTCTTTCTGGTCTCCCACCCAGCTCCTCAAAACACAACTCAGTGGCTACCCTACACAGGGTCAGAGGGTCCTGGCTCCCACAAGCCTTGGTGCAGCCTGCTCCTTCCCCAGATGCGGGGCCCTGATTGAGGATCCCAGCCCACCTTTACCTGAGCTCCTCCTGAGCTCCTCCTGTTAATTACCTGGCATTAACAGCCTGGCTGATAGACACACAGCCTTTCTTGTTCTCACCCAGCTTCCTCTAGTTGGGATACACCAGTTTAATAGCCCTCATATGGTCCTCTGGCAGCTCCACTGCATATATATATATATATATATATATATATATATATATATATATACACATATAACAAATGCTCTTTCAGCTGTGAGTTTAGGTTTTCTTTGTATTTTTCAAATACTTGTATGCAGTCAACATTGTCTTTAGCTAGTTACCTGTAAAAAATGTAATTGTAAATGTAAGTATGGAGCTGAAAACCCTTTTATTATGACAAATCAATGTCTGTAAAATTCAATAATTAAAATGCAGGCACTTGTAAAGAACATACAATATGTGTTCCATTATTTCAGTTCACCCAATTTCCATTCAGCCTACGGCACACAAATATTGAAGGAAACAATTTTTAAAATAAAATATTCAAAGTGAAAAATGAGGTGATGATAATGTGAAAAGGCACTTCTATTTAGAATTTGTTGCTGTTCTGTTTACCAGCATACATTGTGTTAACAGAGCATTATAGTCAACTTTCAAAAAATGTCACGCCTGAAATAATATATTTGTTTCAATCTAGTTGGCATGTTAGACATCTTTGTCTTCCTCACACCAAATAGTTATTATGTATTTACCCCTTTAAATTACACTAAAAATTATATAAATTTTTGACAAATTTAGAGTATTTCAAACCTTTGCCACAGCCCTTTTTGTAGCCACTGTTCCAAACAATGATGGTAAATGTAAAAGGTGCTTCATGAATATTTTGGTCTGTCACATACTACGTTTTGCAGCCTGAATTATGGTGTATATTGCTAAGTAAATTTTTCCCATTGTTTATGTTTTGATGCAGGATACTACAACCCCTGGCAAAAATTATGGAATCACCAGTCTCTGAGGATGTTCCTTCAGTTGTTTAATTTTGTTGAAAAAAAACAGATCACAGACATGACAAAAAACTAAAGGCATTTCAAATGGCAACTTTCTGGCTTTAAGAAATACTAAAACTGTGAACAACCAACGTCTTGTGAAACACTGCATGATGATTTACCCTATTTAAGGAGTTTGATAATCCTCTCCTTTTTTTCAATTGACATCGCTGGTGTTGGAGCCATGGTTCATGTCAGTCCATTTGTTGCAACAGCTCTCCAAGGTGTGATCACTCCTTTTTACCTGGATACTAACAAGCAGATTTAATCTGATGCAGGTGTTATTGTTTGTAATGAAAATTTGCAGGGTGATTCCATGTTTTTTCCCTCAGAATTGAGTGATTCCATAATTTGTTCCCTGTGCTTGTTCTAAAAATGTAACTGTTACTGGCTACCACAATTATTTTTCTTGATTTCTTTTAGTATTTCTTAAAGCCAGAAAGTTGCCTTTAGTTTTTGAAAGGCCTTTAGTTTTTTGTCATGTCTGTGATCTGTTTTTTTTCAACAAAATTAAACAACTGAAGGAACATCCTCAGAGAAGGGTGATTCCATAATTTTTGCCAGGGGTTGTACTTATCCAAACACAGTTTGTGGTCACACAGCTGCTGGACACATAATGTATATGTAATGTCCGCTGTCATGTTCACAGATTGCAGTTGTGCCATCTCCATTACCAGATATGTTGGTTCATTCACATAGGCAGAAACTTCTGATCAGAATACATTAGGGGCCTAGAAGGCTGTGAAACTCTCTGCTATTCTCTTCTGACATAGGAGCAGAACATTGAAACAACTGAATCTGGCATATGTCAGGCACTGCTGGCGCCCAATGGATCCCTATAACGGCAACCATCAGATTTCCAGAGTGAATACATTACTAGACAAAATAATATTGCATGCAGCATTAGTTTGTCCTTTGTTTGCCAGAATCTGCGCCACGGGCTCCTGTCGGAACCTGCAAAGCAGATGTGAGCCTAGTCTTGGAGTTCAGCAACCATCTACCCCATCTGGTACCCCATCTACCCCATCTGGTACCCCATCTTTCATTTTCCCATTCTAATTATTTATTATTCATTAGGGAACTTCTAAGGAACAATTATTTAGTACTATCATTTGCTAATATGTTTAGTGTTACATAGAAAAACTGGATTGGCTCATTGGTGAGATGCCAATATCTGAATGGAATTGTAAGAATCTACCTGTGTTATCCTTAATAAATGCAAGCATTTTTGGAAAGTATTGATATTCCTCTGCAGTACTATAAGATAAGAATTAAGTAAATTTATGGAAGTGACCGGGTGGGGGGTTTAGAGGTGCCATCTTGGAAATTAGCAGTGGGTGGCAACATGGCGTATTGTTTGATGCATGATAATGCAATAAATGGCTGCCTAAAGTCCCCCAGTAAGAGAGCTATTCTTTCATATGCTCTTGCTGGTAGAAGGGGAACCAAACTGAGAGATTTTCATATGCTTTAATAAAGTATATGGAAATAATTTGTCCTGATGGAACAACATTTTTAGTAAATTTAGTCTGCTTTTTTGAAATACAGTACTAGACAGCATAAATTAAAGGAGTTGTCCGATCCTTTTGTAGTAATGGTTGATCCTCACGTTGCTATCTGATCAGTGGGGATTTGACATCCCACCAATCAGCTGAAGTGGTGTGCAAATTAGGTACTGGTACTAAACAGCTCCATCCATTATGTAGTGGATGGAGATCGTGACGCAGCACTGTTCCCATTCATTTCCAATGAGCAGCACTATAGTAACCAGCTTCCTCCACTACGCAATGGGCAGAGCTATGTAGTTCCGGAGAACTTCTGGTTTCATCAGCTGTGGAGTGTGGTGTGTCAGACCACCACTGATTAGATAATTATGGCCCATACTAGTATAGACCATCAACATAAAATACTGGGACAACCCCTTTAAGGGTCATCAAAATATCCACCACTTTGGACATTACCATACATATTTCAAAGTATGTTCCACCTCCTTGTCTATTGGAAGTAGAACAGAATGTGTAAACTGGAATTCAATGCCTAAATGTATATTCATAGAAATATCTGAGAATGTCAAACAGCAAGACTAATGTGAAAACCACTAGATCAACAGTTCAAGTCTCTTCTATGAATAGAGAGTTTCAGTATCTGCAAAAATTTCTAGTTCATGCACTGATTTAGTTTTTTGCTTTGTTTCACTCATTAGCAACAGTAGTTTTGCTTCCAGAAGCACCAAAATAAAGGATGTGGCTGAGACAGAAGCCCAAGGCTAATAAATTTTATAACAGCAGTAGCAGCTAAATTCAGTCAACCTTGAGACCTATAGGCATCTGCTTCCTCACTGGAAAGCTTTAACTCTTCAGCTGTTTCATCTTTATTTTTTTCTAAATTTATCTCATTATATCTTTATTGGAACTTCATGGTTGAATGACAGATTTTTACTAAAGCCTAACAGTGCACTGTTTTGGATTACGCATTCCATCTTGCTTTAGAAGGCATGGCAAATCTATCTAATTGTACAATCTTGTACAATCTTACTTACACGTACTGTAGCTATGCATTACAGGACAAAGGCAAAAATCCTCAAAATGCGCTCCTTGAACAATTACACATTTTATGTTTATTTTCCGAATCAATACACAAGTGGAAAAACTAGCAGTTTCAAATTCTAATTATAAGAACGGCACACGGCCTAATATTGTCATTTGTTTTTTTTCTCAACTCTTATAAACTCTGTGTAATCATTCGTATTACAAAGTCAATAATCACAATCAAAAGCACCGTCTTCACAGAATGGTTATGAGTCAGAAGTAAACAGTTGTAGCTACAGGGAAAATTTGTATTGATATGGTAAATAATAACCTGATTTGACGAACATGTTTGGAAACCAAACTCAGCAATAGAAATTATTGTATGGAACAACAATAGGTTCTAGCCAGGGTAAGGAACAATAGAAACTGTAGAACTTTTCTAGTGGAATAGTATAATTGAATAATAATGTCTATGCATGACTGTACATGGATCTGTTCAATGAACCTTGAGGAAACTCTGCCTATTACAGATTATAATCTATACATTACTCTGGGTAACCACCACCACCATTGACCTTCTTTTTATGTATGTAATATGACAATACAGAACTTAGGGGTGATAACATTATATAATCTACCAGTGACAAGTCATAATTATTGATTTTCACATCGTTATAGGCAAATCCTGGTCCTCTATCCACACCATATGGGATAACTAACTAATCGGTGAGGGGCGAAAAGTAGTACTCCACCAACCGGAAAACCAAGCTCCTGTTTCCCCGTACTGATTGAGTGGAAGGTAAGGCATGTGCCTTGTCACTCCATTCATCCTCTACGGACCACCATAAATAGCTGAGCATTGTACTCAGAAGCTGCTCCATCAGATGAGGAGAATGGGACCCCCATTATCAGTATGGTGGGATCCCAGCAGTTGGACCCCAACTAATCACTTAGGGATATCCTGTTCTGTGGATTAGGCTCCATTCACATAATCAAATTTTTGGTCTGCATTTGATCTGCATTTTTTCATATTGGATGCAAGACCATTCATCTAAATGGGGCCGCAAAAAATTGCGGTCAGCATTCTATGTTCTGTCTGCATCCGTATTTCTGTTCCGCAGTCCAGCAAAAAGATAGAACATGTCCTATTCTTGTCCTATTGTCCTATTTTGTGGACAAGAAAAGGCATTCTTACAGTGGGTCAAAAAACAAAACAAAAAAAACAGATGCAACACAAACATCAAATGGACGTTATGTGTATTTTTTGCGGAACCATGTTTTACAGACTGCAAAATACATATGGTCGCGTGACTACACCCTAAGTAATAACTTCAAAACTGGACACAACCACTTTAATAACAGATGAAATGGGATTAACACAACTATTATGCCTATTTTTGATTAGTAGAATGTTAATTAGATATAGAGATGAGCGAATCATCCAAAAATTTGCTTCGCCGAATATTTGCCGAATTTCTTCTGACAAGATTCGTACTTAAACGAATTTATTCGGTCGAATCTACGTTCAGAAAAACAATCGTTGTTTTGCAAACATTCCTGCACAAATTACGAACGTAAAGTCGGCGTAGTTAAAAGTACTCAATATGTAAGCATTAGCGTACAAAAGTGTTTACGAATCCTTAGTGTACTATTGACGTGCGAATGCGTCATACGCACAAGGCTAGGCTAGGCGTACAGTCTTTAGAGGACGTCCATATGAGGTAGGAAAATAAGGTGCTCACTGCTAGCTATCCAGCTAAGTGCATAGTTTACTAAAAACAGCGTACAATAAGTGCATAATAGGACACATACATTGCAGTACCTGAAAAAGAATACACACCATGGGCTAAAGTGCTGAACCAGTTAGTGTAGCTAAAATGCAGCAAAGACATAAGTATGCAAACATTTTAGTGCAATCAATTTCATATTTGCAAGCATAAAAGGCTCATATATATGTTTGAGTCTCTCCTTTTGGCTCCTAGTTGGCATGATAAAACACTGTCTGAAACATATAGTCCAAAATTCAATTGTAATCCACGTGAGGTAACCTGAGAAGGGGGAAAAAGGAAAATAGCCGCGCTTAGGCGCAACTGGGGCTTTTCTGCAAAATGGGGGGAGTCCTGACAGCCATGTCCATCTGGGTGAGAGTCAAACGGGGGCAATACAAACAAACAAACATAAAAAATGCCAACTAGCTCTCACCCGTCAGGTGTGGTCCATGCAGTCCCATAGGTCCTCCAGAGGTGTCCTTCACTCAGCCAGTAGTTGGGTTCCTCAGATGAGAGACCTGAAGTCCTCCTCGCTGGAACTGCTGCTGAATGACATCAGAGGACACTCATGCCTCTTGTAGGCCACGCTCGATACCGCAGTAGAACTCCAGTGCCCTCTTCTTCCAGAAGTCAGACTTGACCGGATCCGGGTGGTGGTCACGCTGATGAGCGCTACAGCCATTCGCGCTTTTCCGGATCCTCCTGCTGGGACAGCAGGGGTAAGGACTTCCGGCTGCTTTATGGAAGGTGTTGTCGTGGATCTCCTCCTGGGCGGCGAAGTGAACTCTCCAGCCGCCTCCGCCGCACGAGCCACAGCAGACGCTCTAGCCACCTGACGACGAAGAACCGCCTCATGATGCGCAGCTAACTCCGCAGGCGGTAAGGAGAATAAGGGCACTGTAGGTGGGTTACTCGCCTTCAGTTCAGAGTGTGACACACTGATGTCTGGAGCGGGCGGTGGTTGAGGGAACTCGTCCCCAAAGTCCTGTTTCCAGTTGGGATGCAGCTCTTTAGTGTTTTATGCTTGCTACTTTCTCAGTGTTCAGTGCTAGTCTAAACTGGTTCAGAGGAGGGTGGAGTACCTATACGTGCAAATAGTTAGATCCTGGTGGGCCGGGGTGGTTTTTTCCAGTTCTGAGGGTGGCGTATCATCACTTTCCCGCTCTAGCGGGGACGAATCGTAATTTTCCCGCCACACGCAGAATGCGTACATTTCGTACGTTTCATACGTATCGTAAGTATCGTTACCGTTCAAAATTTTGCGAAGATTTACGAATAATACGAAGTGAATCTGAAAAATCCGGATTCGCTTCGAAGGAGAAAATTTGTAAGATTCGATACGAATCTACGAAGCGGTGAATAGATTCGCTCATCTGTAATTGGATGCTTTTTGTGAACATGATGTCTTCTGACTTTGTTTGTTGTGACCCGGAGGGGCTATAAAACCAGTCATCCTTATATATGCCTCTTTAAATTGTTTCAATAAAGCCCTGTTTTTATCAAAGCACCTCTGTGCTGGACTTTTTCTCTATGTTGTACCTTGATATTCCTATATCTACTGTGACACGCAGGTCTCCAAGTTTAGAGTTCATCTGAGCTGATCAGGTGCTGCTGATATTGTAACACTGTTTACAGTGGTATAACATACATTTTGCTTTTTTATTCCATTTTATGAATACATTATTCCTCTATTATATTTGTGTATTTCTAAGCACATCTTCACCATGTAAACTTTTATAAACCACTATGTAGTGCTCATCACATTTGTAAACATTTACTGCAAATACAATTCATTACATGCTTTTTCTTACCCATCATATAACCAAAGGCTGCCCTAAGACTATTTTATTTTTAAAGCTTCTTTCAACTTATTTCGTTTTCCACAGAATTGGTTTTCAAATAGTACAACCGATAACATCTCAATTTCTTCCCCTCAGGATGCAGACTTGAAAGGATCTTAAATCTGTATTTCTTGTGATTTCTAAAGGTCTATTAGATTGACAATCTGTGTGCCAGACACAACCATGCAAGAGAGATAACTTGCTCCCCACTCCAAAACAATGGTCAATAGTACACTATCATACCATCTGTACGTTGTATTAGCATTCCATTATTGGCTACAATCCTCAGGTAAAGCAAGTAATAGTTAGCCTTTATTTTAAGCCAGGGGAAAAAATTTGCTTGCCTATTTTGATGGAGAGTTGTAGTCCTGATAAGACTATGTCAAGGAAAGAGAAAAAAACTATAAACTTGAAGGTTACCTATGGCTCAACGCTTGTCTGTTGCAGTGTGTCCCTTAATGTTCTTTGCATTTTCAGCTCTGACATACAGTATGGGGCTCATGAGAATTTTTATTTTATTTTTTTTTTTTTACCAAACCTATGTATTGACTTAAATGTAAGTTTTCTTCAGTCCAGCACTTTAGCACACGATAGCAAGCAGTGATCTTAAAGTCTAAATATTTCCAGCATATTTTACTGATAGCATGGATTGATTATCAACCTTGTTTATCACAAATTAACAACCTATTTGTAAATATCCAATGTAATTTTTTTAAAAATTATAAAACAGGTGGGTGATTTTTCTATACAGAACTTTTTTACTTTGCTTCCTGTCCTGGCTCTTTAACTTCCTTTTTGCTTGCACTTTTAGTATGACAAACAATTTTGCTTTAGTCAGGCCATCACTCCGACCAGAGAGGGTAGGGGCGTGACTGACTCAATTATAGCTTCACACAATACACTAATGAAATGTTCTTATGTGGTCATCTTTATCTAGGCCTATCAAAAGAACAATAGAGTTGCCATACAACTTAAAGGGGTTCTGTAGCTTTTTATCCCTGATGATCTATCCTATGGATAGATCTTCAGCATCTAATCGGCAGGGGTCCGACACCCAAGACTGGGCGCGGACTGTCCTGGACACGGTTCAGCCCCATTAAAGTGAACAGGGGTGAGCCACGTCCAGGCCAGAGATAGCAGTCATGACATCACTGACCTGTGGGGAACAGAGAGAAGGCCGCATTGCTACTTCCAGCGCTGCTGCCTTCTCAAACAGCTGATCATGGGGGTCCCTGGAGTCAGATCCCTGACGATCAGATACTGATTATCTATCCATAGGATAGATTATCAGTAATAAAAAGCTACAGAGCCCCTTTAAGAGTGTATTAGGCAAATTGTCTGCCAGATGATTGCTAATGATCTGGCCGTGTAATACTGCCACCAATAACCCAATAAACAAGCCTTAATCCAAATCTTTCAACAGGTTTAAACATTACCATGGCAGACCATGGTGTGTAATCATGATCTTCTGCCAGCAAACAATGATTCAGTATGGGGAAAAGTAATGGCATAATGATAGTTCCTCCATATATTGAGGAGGAGATTACTGTATGTAACAGTAGCGGTCTCCTTGGTTCACAAGCAGGCGATTGCCCGGAAGGAACACTTCCCTCCCGACATTCGCCTGCCTGCACTGGCTGTCTAATACAGCCTTTACTCACATTCTACATCCACCATTACAATGAGGATTAACTTGCATATACAATTTTCCTCTCACAGCAGCTGGAAACTGACAATGGATTGCTTCTCTACAGTATATAGGAGTTTTGACTGCTACAGAAGGACAATATTTTGCATTTAATTTTTGATGGCATACAACTGACGTAAAAAAAGACAAAAAATAACAAACATTGTTAAAAACTAGCCATTTTCATGTAAGTGTCCCTTTATCTCCAACATTTCCACTGTGGATCGATGTTCTGAATAGATTCTCTCTTCCGAGTCACTGAGCATACAGTAGCAGTTTGGATGCTATGTAATGTAACAGAAGATCATATCTAATTGTTGGCCCTTTTAATCACCACCAACAGTAATTTAACATTTTTTCATGCTGCATAGTCATGCAGATGTAGCGTTACAGTGGGTAAGAGTGCTTGTAATAAGTCTGCCAGTGAGATCTGGCCAGCTAATTGCCTCCCAGATGCACAGCTACAAGCATGCAGTTCATATCTGTGATGTTATCAAACTGTAACTGAGCGGTGACTAAGCTGCTAGAAGACCTTGCAGACTCGAGGTAGTCAGAGGTGCTTCTGTTTAATTAGCATTGATGGCAGGAAATAATCAGAGTGCTAATGAAATCTACCTGCATACAGCAGACCAATAAACTTTTTTTAGCCCTTTGTCCTGAGTCCAAACTAGAGATTATTAACCCACTGCAATCTGGAAATCCACAACTACGAGCTGTTATATTTAGAGATGAGCGAATTGAATCCAACAAAGTGGAATTCAATCCGAATTTCCAGATAAATTTGATTTGCCGCAAAGCAGAATTTCCTCGTGTTTTGTGGTAGGCAATCAATGTAACCTGAAATTGTGTAAAAAACTAAAAAAATCATACTTACCTCCATTTGCACGCGACTGGCCGTCCACAGCCATCTTGATTGAAGTTCTTGGCTGAAATCCCGTGAGTGGGGATGTATAATGTCACCACGCCGGCCAGCGTGATGACGTCATCTTGGGCTGTGCAAGATTTGGCACCAGATCTTCAAGCAAGTTGGCTGGCCCGTCACGAGCAAATGGAGGCAGTAAGTATGATTTAATTTTTTTTCTGTAAATTTTACATGCCACGATCATGTATGATGGGGAGCAGTGCTATTGCAGCTCCCTGTCATTGCACCCTCTACCTACAAAAAAATGCACTTTGACTAAGTAATTCTTCACTAAGCAATTTTTTTTGTAAAATTCAGCAAAGCAGCTGAATCGCATTTTCCAAAACTTAGTTTACATTACATTATCTCATATAAATATTGTAAACAATTACTGGTGTCAATTCAGGACACAGTCTGTGTTAAAAATTCCATCACCTAAACTTACAGTCTCTAACCAGTCTCCACACACCTTTTTCTAAAGAATGGCTATGCTTTCACGCTATTTTAAATTCTACAGCTGAGAACTGGCAGCCATCATCTTCCTAGGGTGCTGGTGACACACATATATTAATATGCTCCTTGCGGACTGGTGTGTGCCAAGCCAGTTGCACAGGAGTGAGGTGCTACGGCATTGTCATTTGCTTCCTGCTGTTCCTATTCATATTGTGAATAAAAGCACACAAGAGGCTGGGTGGCTTACTATACTAATGAATGAAACATGAAATGAGAAACTCTTTTTTTTTTTTTTAACTGAGCATCCTTTCAAAGTTCTGCTTTTGTTTTGCATGCAGAAGAAAGAACACGGAACATAAAAGGGTTCTTGACTGTGCTGCTTGCTAAAAAAACCAGTGGATCCTGGATTGTTTCCTAAAGAGAGTCTGTCAGCAGTTTTTAAGTTCAAACAGCAATTGCAGGGGAAGGGGAAAGCAATATAAACTTACTTTTTTAAGGCATTTCTCATCAGGAGTAGTGTGAATATGAAATTATATCCTGCCAGATTCTGCTGCTGCGAGTGTCTAGTACAGAGATTCACTGTGGAGGGATCTCTACAATAATCTACTTCACAAATCCTCCCCTCTGTCCTGATTGATTGTTGTACTATTCAACAAGAAGTTTTCTTCAACTGGGTTTGTCAATCAGCTCATTACAGAGAGCCCTTCACAGTGAAGCTTCTCCTGTAATGCACAATGCACAATGCAGCAGAATAAAACTTAATATTAACACTACCCCCTGTTGATAAAAGCTCCACAAAAGGTATTTTTGTTCTACTCTCCCCAGCCCCTACTGAGCACTTCAACAGTTTAGCATAGTTAATGCAAAACTTTTAAAAATATTTTTAATTTCTTTTTACTTCAGTTTTTTAAACCGTTTTTAAGCCCCCTTTTAAGCCCCCTTGAATACGCAATCTTCAGATCACTTTTCCCTTACACTGCAATGAATTAAAATTGCAGTGTATTTCAGATTTGCTGTGTTCTTATGGAGCCCCCTGCAGACCATAATACAAACTATAGCTGAACTCTTCAGAGAGACCCATGCCATTGTCATGAATGGACATTCCAGCCCAGGAAGAGCAGCTCTCCTAGGAAAACCCGACTCAAATGCCATGGTCAAAATTGACCACAACATCTGTGGAATTAAATGTCTGATATTGCCATTATCACTGATCGAAGACACCACACCCAGGTATCTGCTATGTGGCTATGGCTTCTGATCGGCTCTGAAGTTGGAGCCATCTTTAAAGAGACAACATCCAATGTACATGTACTTGCATGTCACCAATGGTTAAGTGATAATCTAGAATCTAGAGTTTTTCATGAAGCAGATCAGTCAAGAAAGCTTTCATTTTCCCTTTTCCTTTTTCTACATTTGTTTAGGTAGATTTTTTTATTA
The DNA here is from genome assembly GCA_900303285.1 of Rhinella marina. Lineage (NCBI taxonomy): Eukaryota > Metazoa > Chordata > Amphibia > Anura > Bufonidae > Rhinella > Rhinella marina. Next base: position 51,584 of record ONZH01018979.1, on the reverse strand, counting down.
TAGATTTTCAAATAGGTTAAGGCTCAAAGGAATAACTTGAGCCCCTACCTACCTATCTTATGATCCACTCAGGTATGAATGCCCATATGAATGCCCATATATAGCTGCTACCTCTGTATTCACTATAGCTATAGAATACCCCTGTTTGAGCTTTTGCACCATTTCTTGGATACAGTATCTTATTAGTGCCACTGCTGTAGAGAAGAAGTTTTCTTTTTTATTAAGTGTCCATTAGTATAAAACAGCTCAGGCCATACAGTTCTGTATAACTGAGTAACATACTCATTTATCGGGCACTGATAGAATGAAATATATTGCCCGGATCTTTTGCTGATTTTAGATATGTGCATTTAATCAGTTTTGGGGGAGTTAAAAAAAAGTCAGCTGCTCAAAACGGCTCCTACCAAATAGTTGAAACTGCACTGAAGTGACAAGATAAGCACTCGGCACAATATGCTTCTATTGCTGTAAAATGGCAATCATTTTTCTTACATGAAATGTTGATAAGATGTGCTTTTCTGCTCCCCACTCACAGGCAATCATTTTATATTTTATTTTATTTGAAAAGAGCTTGATTATTTCTCTTTATATGGTGCTAGATTGATTCACACATACCTGTCAGCAAGCACTTTTCCTATATTATGGTTACTACATGATCTAAATAATGAACACTTACTTTCAACTTTCCATCAAGAAGAAGATGTAAAGATATTCATTATTCTAAATGATATTTTCTATGTGACGTGGACATAATATTGTCCCTGCCTCTGATGTGTCTGAAGGCACAATAAAAAATCGTGGTCTAAAATCACAATCGAGAGAAGAGAAAAACCAAATAAGCTGAAAGGAAAATGCTTCCATAATGCTTTATTGCTAAAACAAATAGCTTGGGAAAAAACAGATAAAAAGGGATTAATTGGGTAACCAAATTTCATTACCAACAGATTTGCATGATAAACTCCTTTTTATTAAGCAGGAAGTCTGGAATTGAAATCAGATTATCAATTTGTGCCTTGGCAGACAATCAGCATTTGATATTTTGCATTGCAACATTAACTCCTTGGGTGTCAATGTGCAAACTGTATAGAAGAAATGTGACCTGTGTTTGTATTACCTGTTCTGTAGACAGTGAGGGATGATCAATAGAAGACGACACATAAGATATTGAAGTTGCCAACAAGATGGTGTAGCCCAGTGATGGCTAACCTCCGGCACTCGAGCTGTGGTGAAACTACAACTCCCAACATGTTCCATTCATTTTTATGGAGTTCTGAGAATAGCCAAGCAAGTGTGCAACTTGGGAGTTGTAGTTTTACCACAGATAGAGGTTAGTCATCACAGTTCTAGCCCATAGATGTCACCAATGATTAAAGTTGTGTAGAAATGTAGGAGAGTTGGCGCTGCTATTTCACCAGTTTTTTTGTGCACTGTACTCACAGAATTAACTGTTAGGTTTCCACAGCTAGTAAACTTATATCTCCATGAGATGATGATTAGCGAGTAAAGTTATTGAAAATCCATTCAAATTCAATTCTGCTGAATCTGCGGATGATTTAATGAGGGTCCGAATAAATTCATACCTAATCAAAAGTGCTCCAATTGTCCTGAAAAGTTGTGGATGACATTCTAGAGTCTCCTAGGACTGTATGCAACTCATTCAAGCTCCTTAATGCCAAGACAGCATTAGTAATGGCTATGGGCAAATGCATGGTTGCTGGTGGTAGCCAGCATCCCCTTTAGAAACAAATTGAAATGTAGGATTTTTTAAGTTATAAAACAAAAATTTTTTTTCTTTTTGGCAGCAAATGCCTGCTGGGGTCATGTGAACCTCCTTTTTCAGCTTTCTTGTTTGATCTGAAAAATGGCTGATGCCATTTTTTGAAATTCATCCAAATAGAATAAAAAAATTCTGATTCAGTTTTGACCCAAATTTTTGGAAAATTCATAAAAAAATTGATTAGTTTACAAGTCTAATGGTGAGTCACAATGTTAGTTCTATATCTCTAAGTGTCATTGCAATTTTATTTTGGGGATACTATATCTCTTTATGGATAGCACCTTAATGGCGTAAGGGGTTTTGCAGATTTGCAGACCAGGGTATGCAGATGATCTCTTAGCAAGCTCTGCCTCTAATCCCACCAAATGTAAGGTAGTCATCCTAGAAATCTATTAAGCTGGCTTAATTATTATCCAAGTCATGTCTCAAGGCCTGTTTAAAAGGGTGAACATTATCTTACAGGATAGCTACCATACATCCGGTGGCATTAGAGGCAGAGCTTGCAAAGAGCTCATTTGCATACCCTCTTTGCTATAATTTATTTATGATTTCTTACGAGTTATTCCATCTTGTGAGTAGGAGCTACAACTTTCAGGTAATAATAACCCCTTCCTGTCCAGGCAATTTTCCATTTTTTCAATTTAATTTTTTACTCTCAGTATTCCCAAAGCCATGACTTTTTTTATTTTTCCATTTACATAGCCATATGAGGACTTGTTTTTTGCAGGACAAGTTGAACTTTCTAATGGTTCCATTTACAGTTGCATACAATGTAGTGGGAAGCAGGAAAGAATTCAAAATGGGATGGAATTATAAACAAAATCACAGTCCCACCATAGTTTTATGGATTTTGTTTTTACTGCATTCCCTATGCGTTAAAAATTGCCTGTTACTTTCATTCTATTGGTAATTTTCTTGTTCAGATTCAGTGGTCACATTTGACCATGACATCTGAAGGGTTAAAAGTTATTAGAATAGCAGGCACCTGGCTGCTATGGTGCTTGCTGAGTCTAACTAGACCCAACGCAACCCTAACAGGGACAATAATCACTGGAACAGGACAGATCTTCTAATATCGAGGGCTGATATGCAGAAAGAAAAGGTATGATGTAAAAAAATGTATATAAAATAATACAGTCCCCCAATGGCCTTTTTTGACCATTCAGGGCAACTTCTAAAAAAATTTATAAAAATTACATATAAAATGCCTCCAATAAAGATTGCTAGCAGCAGTCATTGTCATACCACTATCCCCGACCCTATAACCCTAAAGTTGACATGTAACGTATAAAATTCATTGAAATAGGAAGACAAACACAAATAGTCTAACAGTAAGGTAGTAATTTGCAATTACGAATTTTGGAATTCCGGTATTGAGTTCCGTCATAGGGGCTCAATGCCGGAATAAAACGCTTTAGTTTTGTCCCCATTCATTGTCAAAGACAATGGAATGCTCCTGAAAGCATTCCGTTCATTCTTCAGACCGGAGAGCAAACCGCAACATGCTGTGGTTTGCTCTCCGTACTGTTTATCCGCACCAAGACAGATCCGGAATGACCCCCAATGGAAGTCAATGGGGACGGATCCGTTTGGTGTGACACACTCAGTAAACTGATCCGTCCTCCATTGACTTTCAATGGAGTTCATGACGGATCCGTCCACAGCACACCACACACAAACATACACACAGACATACACACAGACATACACAGACATACTTACATGCTCCCAGCAGCTCCGCACATCACAGGAGGAGGAGGACTGCACGCACATCAGAAGATTTTCCCTCCAGCAGAGGGCGCTGCGGGGAATCTTCCTATGTGCGCGGCGCTGTCCTCCTCCTCCTGTGCTGTGTGGTTCTGCTGGGAGCATGTAAGTATGTCTGTGTATGTGTATGTCTGTGTGTATGTCTATGTGTGTGTGTATGTGTGTGTGTATGTGTATGTACCTGCGGCAGCACGGATCCGGCAGCGCCCTTCACCCGCCGGATCCGTACTGCGGCTAATGTGAAAGTGGCCTAAAATGTAAAAATACATTTTTTCAAATTCTATAAAATCTAAATTATATGTATAAAAATGATTACAAAAATAAACCTAAAGCAATAAGAACTCAGCTTAAAAGTGTGTTTATGAGCTCTCAGGAATACAGAGAAGACAGAACAGTCTGGATTCTAATAGAAGTGAGCAAGGAGACTTGTGGACTGGTGTGCTGAAAACCTTGAATCCTCTTGGTTATGTATACATGTAAGAAGGTTTTTTTTAAGATTTACTGTCTGCTGCATTCTTGGCAGAAAATTGATATGTCTCTCTAAAATTAATATTCATTCATTTCTTCATTCTTTTATTTCTATGTGCACTTATTCTTTCACATTTTCTCTATTTCATTCTGGGAAAGATTGAGTCAGAAGCTGCTATATGTTCACATAAAAATGATTCCATAGCTCAGATGGATCTTTGTTTCTCCACTTTTGTTTATGGATTCTCTGATATACTGTATCTGCTAATGTATTTTCTCCTTTTAACAAATTTATTGTCTGCAGAGCAATATCTCGGAGGCTGGCGGCTGAAATATTTTTAGATACAATTATTCTTTATAACAGGATTCACTAGGTGACATTTCCCTGCTTGATGACTGTGCTGTGGATGACTTCATGATATTAGAATATAACAACATATCTAATATGCATCTGCTGTAGATGAAGAAATCATTGTGCTGATCTGTCTTTTATCACTCAATCAATAGGATGTGACAGGCTGCATATTTTCCCAAATAAGCACAGGGTGAACGCAGATGGCTATAGAAGCTGATTAAGCATGTCAAGTGCCAGTCTACCATACTTTCAGGTATAGCACAGTCTATAGTTGTAAGCCCCAGCTGCTGAGGGCAAACATCTATTATTACTAAAAGACAATTCTGTGCTGATGAAGCTACAAATCCACCCAGATAACCATCACCGCTTTTAAAATAATTGGAATTGAAATGTAACATGAGAGAATATTAGGAGCAAATAGGATGTTCTTTACCACACAGAAAGAAAGCAAAGCAACTCTCGGTACTACAAGGGGTCTTTATTCATCTTCTATTCATATGTTTTTTCAGTGTGTGCTTTTTCACTGAAACCAAGCCATTTTCTATTTTTTTACTTTACATTTTTTAACTATTTTTAAAGGGGTATTGCAATCTTTGACACTAAGGGCATAAGGCTAGGATATGTCCCCAATGTCTGATAGTTGCAGGTCTGTAGTGCCCTGAAGCAGGGGTACTGTGAAGTCTGGACATGTGAGAACATTTGCCCCTGGATCCCCTATGCAAAGTTAAAACTTCTTACTTTGTTTCACTTGAAAGAGTTAATACTGTTTAATTGCATTTTATATGTATGTTGTGATATATATCCTGTTCATTTGCACTGTAAGACTGTGGAAATTGTTAATGAATACTGAGAGAATACACCTCTGGGACCTGCACCTATACTATACCTATACTATATATAATAGAGCCTGCAATGTGCCGGAGAGCGCACCATGCATGTGTGGCCACCTTCCATTCATTTCCATGGGATTGCCAAAAATAGCCAAACGCTGGATCAACTATCTCCATAACTCCATAGAAGTGAATGGAGTGGTGGTCACTTCCTATTCATTTACAAGGGACTTCCAAAAATATCTGAGCATGTGTCTATTTTTGGCACTCATAGAAATGAATGGAGGGCGATCTCACATTTGTGGTATGCCCTCCAGCACTTTATGGGCTTCATTCTAAGAAGAATTGCAGGTCCCAGAAGTGGGAATAGCAGTATGGTGCCAATGTCCAAGATGGAAAAACCCATTTAATTCCTATATTTGTATATTTTTATTTATTTTTTAGTGCTCTATTTACTCTAAAGTCATATCATCAAAATGGTGATGATATGGGGAGGTTATGAAGGCAGTGTTTTTTTTAAGTAAATCCAAACAAATGCTAGTGGGACCCATTCACTAATAATGGGGTCAGCCTGGATTTTATTGAGGCTCTGCCAAATTTTTATGGCACAATCAGCACTGTAGATAACTTCATTCTTGCCACAAAATAAAGGAACCCCAAATGGAAAGCATAAAATGCAGCTGTGAGTATTGCTACATTTCTACATCACCTCCATACGTTTGTCAGTGATATAAGTGCATCTGGATACATTTTAAACAGGTACATATGCAACTTTAAACTATAGCACACTTATTTGTACATATCTGATCCATAATAGGATTTTTCCTACTTGTTTAAATATTTTTGGATTATCTTACTGTCACTAGGGATTCAAGTGAAAAATAACCTCCTGGCACAATGCAGTCAAGCAAGTAACATTCTACTGGATTTGCCAAAAAGACTCATCCATTCATCCATCCATCAAACAGACTGCCAAATAGAGAAGCTGGATTTTTAACTCCACAGTTTCCACTACTCCAGAGTGCAGTGGTGGCATGCTTTTTACCACTCCATCCAATGCTTGGTATTGTGCTTGGTAATGTAAGTCTAGGAGGGAAGAAATTTCATATACAGTCTATTTGCAGTTGTGATATCCTATTACAGTACTATGTTCAAATACAGAGAGCTCTTTAGAACCTATTCTTTCACAAATGTCTGACTTTATGCTTAATGCTTGACTTTATACCCACATGACAATGGTACTGAAATAAGCACCTGAATCTATCTTCCTACATATTGTAGAAAGACTAAAAGTATTCTGAATAAAATAATATGTAACAAAATGAAAAATAAAATAAACTAAAATCACTAAAGTTCGGTGTCTGCACTACAGCCAGAACACGGAAATCATGGCAGATTGTTGAAACAGTGAAACTCTCTGAAATAGCAATACTTCATTAAAGAAGAAGAGCCAACAAATGGCGAATAATCTTATCATCAGCTGGCTCTCCATAGGTGTTCTGTTGCCAGTATTAAAAACAACTCAACAGGCAGCAAATTGTCATGATTGACGAGACATGCTTTCAATTGTGTAACACAGAAAACAATTCAAAACATGGCGATTTGTAATACTTTTTAAGAACAATTTACCGGCCAATAAGATCATTTCATTTTTGTAATAATATAGTAATTGTAAAATACTTTAGCCTTTGAAAATTATTTTCTTTTAAAATACACTGTGTTTAAAAATAGATTGTTTCCCACCAAGTGCCTATAAACCACCAAGTACCTATAAAATATGCACTCATATACATTCTGCTTTAAGATTTTAGATTTAAAGGCTACATTCATCTTTGCAACCAAACTTTTTTTTATTGCTGTAATGCATATAAAATACAAAAGCAACGTTTTTAAAATAAATTTGTGTCTACATTTCCTATGCAAGCATATACCTCTGTATGCTAACAAAATGCAGACCAAACATTTATATACTGACCCTGTTGTCATGCTTTCTTCATTCTCCCCCTACTTTTTACTAACCTACATTTGGTTGGTTATCTGCAGATATACTGAGATACATTGAAAAAATGTTAAAAACACTCTTTAAGGGGTTATATGGGAATTTTATAGTGATGGCCTATCCTACTCTGTCAGCACTTATGCCTTTTCCTAGTCCACTGATATCGCCGTACATCAGTCACATAGGCTAGAAGCAGCTCAATTTCATTCAAGTGAATGGGGCTGAGCTGCAATACCAAGCACAGCTGCTAAACAATGTATGAAACTGTGCTTGGTAAGCTGTGAGGAGACCGCAGCACTCACCACAGCCTCTTCAAACATCTGATCGCAGGAGGTGCATCACACCCTTGCCGTTCTGATATTGATGACCTATCCTGAGGATAGGCCATCAATGTCAAATTCCTGAATAACCCCTTTAACACCAGTGCACTGAAGCAGTCTTAGTAATATTGTACAAATTTCCCTGAAGAGGTCATGTTATCAGTGCAATCCCGTCTCTTATGTCCTATTAGGGACCCAGTACATAAATCAGGATAGAGCATTACTGCAGAGATCAGGCTCAAAGCAAACACTTCACTTTAGTGAACACCATGTAATCCTACACTTCTCTTGCAACATTTACTATACAGGAGATGAGCAGACACATTGAGCTTTCCTTGGTAAATGCAGGTGTTTACTGAAGTTGGTCACCACTGTAATTTCACCCTAAGGCTACTTTCACACTAGCGGCAGGGGTGTCCAGCAGGCTGTTCCGGTGGGTGAACAGCCTGCCAGATTTGTGCTGCAGCTAGTGCAAGTCTGTGGCCAGAACTACGCTCCGTCCCCATTCCAACTACTAAAACTACAACATGTTGTATTTTTAGTCCGGCCACCTCTTGGCATGTTTGCCATGCTGCGGCCGGAACCCCGGCCAGCCCCCATTGTAGTGACTGGGCACTAGCGGCAGCACGGATCCAGCAGGCTGTTCACCCGCCGCAACAGCCTGTTGGACACCCCTGCCGCTGATGTGAAAGTAGCTTAAGATGACTTTGTGCATTTGAGACAATTCATTTAGACCACCATTTTACAAACGTATCTGTCTTCACAGAAACCAAAGTCTTATGTCATATATTGGACTCTCATTGTCCTGGATTTAATAGCAAACTGTATTAAAAAGAACAATATGAAAACTCTCATTGTGACACCTACATCCTTCCAGGAACTTAAACTATGTACTTGTCACTAAAGCAGCATAAACTGCACAGATGTTATGTTTTTCCAAATTCTCAAATATAGACTTTTTTTCTTAAAAGAATGAAAACTAAAATTCTTGAGTATTCTTGAGTATAAAAAATAAATATACTGTTATAGCAATACTTTCTTTCAAATTCTGTATGCATGTAGTGTAAGACTTTAGTATTAAGCTTGCATGTACTGTATGTATATGGATACAAAATTAGACTGGAATTTGAAATGAACGAATCAATTCTACATATATTAGATTTGTAACAAATTTCACAAAAAATGCCTGCCAAACAAATTTAACGTATTTTAATTCATTTTGGATGAATTGTGTTAAAACATCGCCCAGAGCCATTTTACTGTGGAAAATTGGTGGGAGAAACAGGAGGTAGGAAAAAGATCAACGATCACATGATACTGGGAAGAAGTGGGGGGCTTGCCCTGACTGGCTCAGTGGCTGATAGACAGCCTGTTCAGAAAATCAGGGGCAAGCATGTACTGCTTAGAAAGAAAAAATGCCATTCTGTTCCCATCTAGGCTTGTGGAAATAGTGGCTGAATAGTCCAGTTTGGTTTCTCTGTACTGTTTCGTCCAGCTTCCAGTATCATTACAGAAAGTGTTTTTAGCACAGTAGGTGGGGTCACCACACCCAAAGGGACAAAGCTGTCCCCTTCCAGTGTACTAAATATCACATTTGTTAAAATGAACCAGGCATGGACCCATGAAGTTTTTCACACCTCTGAGGTCGAAAAAACCTCACCATGCTACTACCAATGTCTGCTTGACTACAATCAAGTTCTGTACTGTAGAGCTTGATTGCTGCCACTGCTATGGCTGCTACTCACTGCTAATAATTCCCCTACTGCCTCTTTCATTACTTCTACCATTACCATTACCCCTACACAGCCATCACTACTACTACTACCCCAACACAGCCACACACACATCTACTGTCTTGTTTGTTCCATGATGTGCAGCTACTGTTGGTGGTACTATTGCTGAACATTTACATACCTTACCCTTTTTACATCCACATAGTCCTGCTATTGCTCACAAATTAACCCCTTCAACCCTGGGCCTGTTTTTACCTTTCTGCCCAGGCCATTTTTTGCAAATCTGACATGTGTCACTTCATGTGGTAATAACTTTGGAATGCTTTTATTTATCCAGGCCATTCTGAAATTGTCTCGTCACATATTGTGCTTCACGACAGTAGTACATTTGTGGTAAAATATTTCATTTTTATTTATAAAAAATACCAAATTTACCAAAAATTTGGAAAAATTAGCAAATTTGCAAATTTCAATTTATCTTCTTTCAAAATACATAGTAATACCTTCAAAAATAGTTATTATTTTACATTCCCCATATGTCTACTTTATGTTGGCATCATTTTATAAATGTCATTTTACTTTTTTCGGACGTTAGAAGGCTTAGAAGTTTAGAAGCCGTTTTTCAAATTTTCAACAAAATTTCCAAAACCATTTTTTTAAGCACCAATTCAGATATAAAGTGATTTTGAGGGGCTTACGTAATGGAAACCACCCATAAATGACCCCATTTTAGAAACTACACCCCTCAAATTATAAAAAACTGATGTTACAAACTTTGTTAACCCTTGAGGTGTTCCACAAGAATTAAAGGTAAATGGAGGTGAAATTTCAAAATTTCACTTTGTTGGTAGATTATTCATGTTAATACATTTTTTCTTGCAACACAGCAAGGGTTAAAATCAAACTAAACCTCAATATACATTGCTCTGATTCTGCAGTTTACAGAAATACCCCATATGTGGTGGTAAACGTCTCTATGGGTTTGTGGCAGTGGTCAGAAGGAAAGGAGCGCCATACGAATTTTGGAGGCAGATTTTCTAGAATGGTTTTTAGGAACCATTTTGTAATTGAGAGACCCTGACGTATCCCCTACAGTGGAAACCCTCAAAAAGTCACTCCATTTTGGAAACTAAACCTTTCAGAGAATATGTTAAGGGGGTACTGACCACTTTGACCCCCTAAGCGTTTTACGGAATCTGGAAACACTTGGCTGTGAAAATGAAAAGTTTCATTTCTTCCAATAAAATGATGCTTTAGCCCCAAATTTTTCATTTTCTCAAGGGGTAACAGAAGAAAAGCACCCCATAATTTGTTTCCCATTTTCTCCTGAATATGGCAACTGCTGTGGGGCACATGGCAGGACTCAGAACAGAAGGAGTGCCATATGGATTTTGCAGCACAGATTTTGATGGATTGGTTTGCGGGAGCCATTGATTTTTATTTTTTTGAGTTATTGTCTTATGTGGGGGCTCATTTTTTGCGGGATGAGATGATGTTTCCATTGGTACCATTTTGGGGTACATAAGACTTTTTGATCACTTGGTATTACACTTTTTGTCAAAGTGAAAAAAAATAGCTGTTTTGGCATAGTTTTCTTTAAATTTGTTTTACAGAATTCACCTGAGGGGGCAAATCATGTGATATTTTTATAGAGCAGTTTGTTTTGGACGCGGAGATACCAAATATGTCTACCATTTTTATTTTTGTTCAATTTTACACATTAGCTGCATTTTTGAACAGAATTAAATCTTGGTTTTTGTGCTGCCATTTTCAGAGAGCCATATTTTTTTATTTTTTTGGCGATTGTCTTAGGTATGGTTTCAATTTCTGCGGGATGAGATGAAGTTTTGATTGGTACCATTTTAGGGTACATATGCTTTTTGATCGTGTGGTATTACACTTTTTGTGAGGCAAGAGGGAAAAAAATGGCTGTTTTGGACTAGTTTTTAAAAACTTTTTATTACAGCATTCATGTAATATTTTTATAGAGCAGGTTGTTACGGGCGCGGTGATACCTAATATGTCCACCATTTTTATTTTTGTTAAATATTACACATTAGATTTATTTTTGAACAGAATAAAACCTTTTTTTTGTGTTGCCATATTCTGAGAGCCATATTTTTTTTATTTTTCTGGCGATTGTCTTAGGTAGGGTCTCATTTTTTGCAGGACGAGATGACAGTTTGATTGGTACCATTTTGGGTTAAATATGCCTTTTTGATCACCTGCTATTACACTTTTTGTGAGGCAAGAGGGAAACAAATATCTGTTTTGGCATAGTTTTTTTAAAACATTTTTTTACAGCATTCACCTGGGGGGCCATCTCATGTAATATTTTTATAGAGCAGGTTGTTACAGATGCGGCGATAACCAATATGTCTAACATTTTTATTTTTGGAAAGTTTTACACATTAGATGCATTTTTGAACAAAATAAAAAAAAAATTGTGTTGCCATTTTCTGAGAGCCATATATATTTTTTATTTTTTGGGCGATTGTCTTAGGTAGGATCTTCTTTTTTGCGGGACAAGATGACGGTTTGATTGGTACCATTTTGGGGTACATACGCTTTTTTGATCGCCTACTATTACACTTTTTGTAAGGGTAGGTGACCAAAAAATGGCTGTTTTGAAACTTTTTTTTGTAAAACTTTATTTTTTTTTTACTTTTTTTTCACTTTCTTTTTTTACACTTTTTTAACTTTTGGGGGTCTGATCCCCTTTACAATCCCCTTTACTTTTGTATTGTAATGCAATGGCTGTAAGTGTATTACTCAATGTAATACACTTACAGCCTTCTGCCTGTGAGATCCAGGCGGCTGGATTTCACAGGCTTCCGTAGATGGCAGTCGGATGCCTAAGGAAGGCATCCGGCTGCCATCTAAGCCATCGGGTTCCCGTCACAGCATCGCGGGGACCCGATGGACACCTCTTCCCACCGCCTGCATCGTATGTGCCGCTTTCAGCGGGGGCCTTCGTTAGGCCCTAGAATTCCATTATTAGACATTGCCTGACACAATGATCCCACTCCATCTAAACCACTTAGATGCCACCATCACTACTGATTGCAGTATCTAAGGGATTAAATGGCCTGGATCAGTGCTTCTGCCAGTCCAGATCATTAGAGTACAGCCTGGCTGTTATGCAACTGTTTTGACCGCCATAGAAACACGTATCAGCGGTCAATAAGGCTTCATATATGTTTTGATACAGATTATATATATATAATATATATATATATATATATATATATATATTCTATAGGTAGATACATTGAAGAGAAATTTGTATAGTTATGCCATGCACACCTAGCCTAAAATGGATATGTTTTATTGTGTAGGCTACAAAAAACAAACAAATAGTAATTCATCTGCCACAATTACCATAATTGTAAGCTTTATATTTTCAATAAATGTAATGCAAATACATATACATGATATTATTATCGCTAAATGACTCAGTAAAAGTGTCCTCAATGTTATTCTTCCTAAAAAGAACTTTTCAATTATATAAAGATCTTTCATAGACATAACTTTTTATTAAAGTCATATTAGCGCTGGGATGTTTAGGCAATTAAACAAAATAACTGTTGCCATTAAGTGTACCAATTAATAGAAGTTCACAGTGATTTGCTTTTCATTGAGGGGGCTGATTTACATTAATGGGAACTTAATATCTCTTATTAAACAGCTCACTAGTATCATACTTTGCTTACAGTAAATTGGAGCCAGATAAATTCTTAATCACTTATTTAAAAAAAAATCAAATTAAATGAAATAAGCATCAGCAGGGAGATAAATGCTTGTTGTGCTGCAAATGAATTGTAAATACATCATAAGAATATATTATTTTTAAATTTACTGCAATACTAAAGGAAAACTTTTCTGTCTAACCATTCACCTAAAATAGTCAGTACGTTTGGCCAGAAGTGACATCTCGTGAGATTAAATTATCAGGGCTGAAAAAAAAAACAAAAAAAAAAAACTATAATCTTCACCTCAGTAAGTGGTTGTTCACATATCAGTTATTTGATCAGTTATTTCCATCAGTTATTTTGAGCCAAAACCAGGGGGACCAAAAGGGGTCTCTTGAGAAAAAAAAAATGATTTCCTGAGTAGTAGAGGCCATCAATGTGCTATTGCTGGAACCTGGAACTTTCACCAGCCAGCACTCAGACACAGTGGTGGTTGTGTCTAGTACTGAAGCTCAACTCCATTCAGGTGAATATATTTACATGACTATGACATAGAATGCAATTTCCAAATTTCACCTTTTTTCAGGATATTTGCTTTCAGCTTTTCTGTTTTCCAAATGTCTGTGTGCAAGTATTGGTTGTCTATAATATGGTATCCACAAAAGTAGCATCTTGGCTTCATTTCATACAACAGCATACAGATGTTCTCCTTGGAAATATATCCATAAAACATATATTAAAAAGAAAAAAGGCTGCCTCACTTCCATAAGATGAAAAAATGTATACTCCGTTTATTCACCGATCCAACATTTCAGTCCTCTTACTGGGACCATTTTCAAGCCTTGAAACATTGCATGGGTGAATAAAAGGACTACACATTTCTTCATCTTATGTAAATGCCGTGGTCTTTTTACATTTTTATTTAATTGATGTTTAGATACATTTGAACTGCTGGCACTCTGCTTTCTTTGCTATTGATTGTGCTGCCCTGATTTTCGTTGTCATAATACATATCCCAAGAAAATTTTTTGACATTTCCCATTAGCAGTCATATTACAGAGATAAGGTCACACAGTAGTATGATACAGTAAGGACACCATTTGCTGTCTTACAGGATCTGTACATATTACTCCTTTTATACCAGGATCAGGCAATCAGGCAATTATTAGGAACAAATGATTAATTCCATATAATTGTCTGGCCCGTCAACTTGTGACTAGGGGCCTTACTGCCTTTACTTTCGGTGGATTTTATGCATATTCAGAATAAAGGGGTTGTCTCATCACATACAATGGGGGCATATCGCTAGGATATGCCCCATTGTCTTATAGATGCAGGTCCCACCGCTGGGACCCTCACCTATATCGAGAACGGAGCCCTGAAAGTGTTGGAGGGCGCAAGGCACATGCGCAGCCACCCTCCATTTATTCTCTATGGGCCCTCAGAAAATGAATGAAGCAGTGGCCGGTCAGGCTTGGTGCGCAGCCATTTACTTCTATCGGGAGCACTCTTAATGGTTGCTGCCCTGGAGTCCTACAGCCACCACCTTGTGGGTTCTCGATATAGGTGAGGGTCCTAGCAGTGGGATCCGCACCTATAAGACAATGGGGGCATATCTTAGTGATATGCCCCCCATTGTTTAAGATGACCATCCCCTAAAGAAGCCATCGGCGAAATGAGTGTCAGGTGAACATATACTGGTTGGTAGCCACTTGGTCTGTAATTATTATCTCTGTGCACTATAGAGTTGTTCTTTTGAGGTATTTATAGTCAAAAATTTGCACTATATTGCACTATGCACTTTATTTTATATGCAATACCAGGGACTTGGCTTATATAATATTACATTATACCGATCTAATGCTCTTTTATTGTTGCATACCAGTAACCTTGCATACCAGTGTATTCTCTTGTCTTTGTGTATGTCTGCTACAATGATGCTAATACTTTTTATGTTATTCATTGTATTTTATGGTAACTAATAAAATTTGTATGTTTTAATGATATGGATTTGTGGTCATATTTATAGGAGTAGTATATAACTGGTTAGGCCACACGCCAGTCTTTCTCTGACAACTGAGCCATTTATTGATAGGTTGTCATTGTCTAAGATGAGACATCCCCTTTAACATGTTCCCAGATACATTAAATAATTATGATCTCTGGGTTTTGTCATGGCCAGTAAATTGTTATGAGGACTTCAACAGTTTTGTTTTATATATATTACTAGCAGAAGGACCCGGCTTCGTCTGGGTATATTTCATCTATTTCATTTAATGTTTCTGTGTGTAGTTGCAGAGAGAAAGTCAATGCAGCTGACAGAAGTTGATTTTTACCTTCATTTTTTCAATCCACATTGGCTGCGGAGTGGGAGAGGGCGTGACCTGACCGGGTCAGGGGCGTGGTTTAGCAGGACCTTGGGTGGGGTTTAAGTCCTTCTTTTGAGGGTTCCCTGAATTACAGGTAAATGCCAAGGTAATTTATGAGGAAACACAGTGGGTAGCAGTAGAAGAAAACATTGCTTCGCACGGGTATATTTAATCTATTTCATTTAATGTTTCAGTGTGTCATTGCAGAGAGAAAGTCACCCTCTCTCCCACCCCTGCAGCTTACAGAAATTGATTTTTACCTTCAATTTTTCAATCCCCGATGGCTTCGGAGTGGGAGGGGGCGTGGCCTGACCAAGTCGGGGGCGTGACTTAGCGAGACCTGGGGCAGGGTTTTAAGTCCTTCTTTTGAGGGTGGCCTAAATTAGAGGTCGATGCCATGGTAATTTATGAGGACACGCATTGGGTAGCAGTGGAAGAAAACATCTTTTATTACTACTGAACGGTCAAAGTCTAAAATTTGTTTATTTCATCTATTTCATTTAATGTTTCTGTGTGTCATTGCAGAGAGAAAGTCAATGTAGCTAACAGAAGTTGATTTTTGCCTTCATTTTTTCAATCCCCTTTGGCTGCGGAGTGGGAGGGGGCATGGCCTGACCGGGGGCGTGGTTTAGCAGGACCTTGGGGGGGTTGCTTTTAAGTCCTTCTTTTGAGGGTGGTCTGAATTATAGGTCGATACCATGGTAATTTATGAGGACACGCAATGAATAGCAGTGGAAGAAAACATCTTTTATTACTACTGAACGGTCGTAGTCTAAAATTAGTCTATTTCATCTAATGTTTCTGTGTGTTGTTGCAGAGAGAAATTCACCCTCCCACCCCTGCAACTGACAGAAGTTGATTTTTACCTTCATTTTTTCAATCCCCATTGGCTGCGGAGTGGGAGGGGGCATGG
Source organism: Rhinella marina (assembly GCA_900303285.1). Lineage (NCBI taxonomy): Eukaryota > Metazoa > Chordata > Amphibia > Anura > Bufonidae > Rhinella > Rhinella marina. Next base: position 35,361 of record ONZH01018979.1, on the reverse strand, counting down.
CCTGGCAGGGTCAGAGGCGTGGCTTAGCGATACCTGGGGCGGGGGTTTTAAGTCCTTCTTTTGAGGGTGGCGTGAATTACAGGTCGATGCCATGGTAATTTATGAGGACACGCAATGGGTAGCAGTGGAAGAAAACATCATTTCGCACGGGTGTATTAAATCTATTTCATTTAATGTTTCTGTGTGTCTTTGCAGAAAAAGTCACCCTCCCTCCCACCCCAGAAGCTGACAGAAGTTGATTTTTACCTTTATTTTTTCAATCCCGGTTGGCTGCTGAGTGGAAGGGGGCATGGCCTAACTGAGTCAGGGGATGTGGCTTAGCGAGACCTGGGGCGGGGGTTTTAAGTCCTTCTTTTGAGGGTAGCCTCAATTACAGGTTGATGCCATGGTAATTTATGAGGACACACAATGGGTAGCAGTGGAAGAAAACATCTTTTATTACTACTGAATGGTCCTCTAAAATGAGTCTAAAACAGAAGTTATATTTATGGTAACCGGAATACCCCTTTAACAGTGTCATCCACAGCGCTCTGCCCCTTTAAAGCAGTGAATAGAAATGGCTGGGTTGTTAGTTAACTGAGCTCCTCAGCTGGCTGCTAATTACCTGGCTGTGTTGTTATGGAAACCTGCCCTCCGTGTGTGTGTCTGTGCAGAGAATGGCAGTTGGGGTTTAAAACCAAAGCTCCCAGGCTAATATTGGCTAATGCAGGTCATATTTTGGTAATATCTCGGGAACGGTATGTCCTAGAGAGCTGAGACCTGGTCTAAAACCTTCCCGGACACCTGCCGAATTTGGTGAAAATCAGTCCAGTAGTTTGGTGGCACATAGAGAACAGACAGACAGATGGACAGACAGACAGAAACTCATTTTTATAATATTAAGAGAAGAGATAAGTAATGTTGAGTGCATCAAACTTCACAAAGTAGACTTTGATGCGAATTTCAGGAAATATTCTATTCGCTGCAAAGCGAAGTATGGATCTTAATATGGATCTCAGATGCCGTGATCAGTTATGACCGTGGCATCTGAGCGGTTCAATGCCGGGGGGGGGGGGTGTGTTGGAACTGGCTGCGATTGCACCTGCTATTTACAATGAAATGCGCTCATGACAAAGTAATTCATCACAAAGCAAATTTTTTGTGCAATTCGGCAAAGCAGCCCAATTGAATTTTTGAGAACTTTGCTCATCCCTAACGATAAGTGATCTAATCAGTTTGCTAGGGGTAGTTTTATTACATCATGTTTTGATATTTGTTGATATTTCTCAACATTCATGATACATTCAATAAAACCCGCTCTGACCCTTCCGCCTTCTCAGTCCACGCCATTCTAGTTCACATCTCAGGTGTCTCAGGGTTCTGCTGCAATTGCTCTTCCTTCTTGTTTCTATTTTATTTACTCCATTCTATATCTTTATTTCTCATTAGTGGCTTCCTGATTGCTACATATCGTTTCAGACCCATAATGTTGAGGTGCTTTCTTCTTGAGTCCTAAGTTTATATATATATATATATATATATATATATATATATATATATATATATATGCACAAGTGTTTTTTTGGGATGAAATGTAAAGAGTCTAATACAGTGTGACCATGAAAGGTAAAAGCATTTCCTGTTTATAAGTGCTGTGTCACCACTTAGGATATTGTAGTCTCTTGTCTGATGAATATGGACAGGTACAAGGGTGCAGTGGTAATTGCTTATCACTGTGCTAGACATAGCTTTGCTTTAAAGCCCTGTGATTATGCATACATCAGAGCACTGCTCCATCTTTACTATATAATTATTTATGGTAAAATTGCATTGTTGAATAAAAGAAATCTAGGACAAGAGGCCATGTATATTTATAATGGACGTAAACTGTGTTTCCATAATGCCATCTTTCTAAATTGACAGATTGTTTAATATGCTCCCTAAGTTGCCAATTCAGGGAGGAATATCAAAATAAATTAAGTAATGTCTTGATGTAGAGAGCAATCTAATGTAATAACACAGTTTTATCAGGCATGTCTAATCGTAAATAAGAAAAATGTGTAAATTATGTGTAGGTTGCAACTTAAAAGGATCAGTTTAAAGAGCATTTCCGGGAGGTTTCCTTCAGAATTCTTTTAGATTAAGATATTTATATCAATGCTCATTTATCACTTAAATCACGATTTTCATGCTACCTCCAAAATCATGTTTTTTCGGTAGCACATTACCCTCTATCAGGGCCGACGTTAGGGGGGGGAGCAAACAAGGCAATTGCCCATGTCCCCCTTTCCCAGAGGGGCCCCCTGCTGAGTCTTTTTTTTAAAATTCAGTTTCTGTATTTTTCTCCTACACATGCTCCCTGACTGGCTATCTAAGGTGCTGCAGCGCTCTGCTACTGAACCCCCCTCCCCGCACTGTCTCCCCATCTTACTTCCCAGGCAGCACAGCATTAGAATTGTGCATCAGGATGTTCTGTGTGGGCGGAGCTAACATAGCTCCGCCCCCATCCTTTGCCTGCACTTGCTCCAGGCTGCAAGGCCCAAACCAGGCTGGGATGATTGGGCCTTCTTCTGCATTCAACCTCCAGACTCTGAGACCTCAGCTCCTGAACTGCAAGGGGCTTCCAGGACCCTGTCTTATCAAAGCACCCTGACTGTTCACTCTCCAGCAGGTAAGTCCATCCAGTAAGTGTCTGTGGAGGAGGAGGGTGCAGGGCTGCTTGGGTCACACTCTCATTGTAACAGCCCTGCACTTCCCTCATGTACTGATGGTTACTGATCTGTGATCTCCCTTGTGCCCCCTCTGTCAGCTCCCTGCGACCCCTCTGGCAGCTCCCTGTGCCCCTTCTGGCAGCTCCCTGCACCCCCTCTGTCAGCTCCCTGTGCCCCCTCTGTCAACTCCCTGCACCCCCTCTGTCAGCTCCCTGCGCCCCCTCTGTCAGCTACTTGCGCCCCCTCTGTCAGCTCCTTGTGCCCCCTCTGTCAGCTCCCTGTGCCCCCTCTGTCAGCTCCCTGCAACACCTCTGTCAGCTCCCTGCACCATCTCTGTCAGCTCCCTGTGCCCCCTCTGTCAGCTCCCTGCGCCCCCTCTGTCAGCTCTCTTGCGCCCCCTCTGTCAGCTCCTTGCACCCCCTCTGTCAGCTCCCTGCACCCCATCTGTCAGCTCCCTGCGCCCCCTCTGTCAGCTCCCTGCTTGTGCTTCCTGTGCCTCCTGTGTCCCCTCTGCTCCCGGTGTGTGCCCCATCTGTGAGCTGTGTGTGAGCTCCTTGTGCCCCCTATGTGTGCTCCCTGTGACTCCAGTTTGAGCTAGGTCTGCAGCACTTTTAGGACACCACCATACGGCGTGTTTGTGATGTGGCTTGTGGTGCTTTTGACGTGACCGTGCTGCTTTCAATTACCGCTTGGCTGTCTGGGTCATAAAGAGCTCTAGTTAAACTAATGAAGACAACATTGTTTAGGTGGTCTGCATTGTTAATTGAGGGAAGGGGGGGCATTGGAGTATAGATTAAAAATCTGAGGTCCAAATTAGCAGTGTCATTTTTTTTCAGTACTAGGGAAAACAGACCAGGGCTGCTAATAAAAGCATCTGTCAAGCTATGTCACACATAACAGTGTGTCACCCACATATCCCCCATAACAGTGTGTCACCCACATATCCCCCATAACAGTGTGTCACCCACAGATCCCCCATAACAGTGTGTCACCCACAGATCCCCCATAACAGTGTGTCGGACAAATCCCCCATAACAGTGTCACCCACAGATCCCCCATAACAGTGTCATCCACAGATCCCCCATAACAGTGTGTCATCCACAGATCCCCCATAACAGTGAAAATCCACAGCAAAACTGCATCAAAAAGTGTTTTATAAAATGCATCAGAAAAAAAACACATCCAAAAAAACCTGATGCGGATTCTGCATTAGGTTTTTTTTAAGCACAGAAAATACTGTGTCTGAACATACCCAAAGAGGCTGCAGGATCAGCAGCTTACAGTGGAAAGGCTAAAGAGATATACTATGGCAGTCTACAATCAGCTGCTGTGGTTGTAACCGCTGTCCATGCCTACAAAGTCCTGTCAGACTTCTGGTCTAATATTTCAGGATTTAGGGCCCCACTTTCAATTTTGCCCAGGGCCACACTTTGTCTAAAACCGGCTCTGCCCTCTATAATTCTGAAGATCTATGGGGATAAACAATTGTATTCATCCTCATACAGAGGTGATTACTGCATGTGAATACAGCTGAATGAATAGGCATTTCTCAAGAATGAACGGTTCTTTCCTGATCATTGTCTGTGTAAATGGGCCCTAATGACCCATCAAAATGTTGCTCAAGGGGTGTAGCTATAGGGGTGTTGAGGTAACAGTCGCTACCGGGCCCAGGAGCCTGAGGGGGTCCAAAGACCTTTGAGCCACATAAGAAGGCACTAGCATTACAGAAAGTGGTCAAGTTACACCTCTGGTTGAATTTGAAGGGGTTAGTTCAAGAATTTGGCAAGAAAGAGCTAGGTCAAGAAATTGGCTGTTTCAATTTTTGCCTCAGGATGCTCAAAGGCAATGTGCTTCCTTGCCCCTGGCCACAAAACATTGAGGGAAGGGCGGGTTGGGGCAAGCTGAACTCTTGCACCAGGGTCCATGAGCCTTTAGCTACACCCCTGGAGTGAGCCTTTGTCCCATTTATTCCTACGAAGTCAAGGTTGCAGGATGGTGCACATAAGACCCTATAGAAAGCTACAGGGGCGGATTGGCCATAGACCTTACAGGGAAATTTCCCGGGGGGCCGATGCCCAGGGGGCCGCCTAAGTCCCCCTCACAGCTGGCCAGTGGAAGTTTTTGGAGATGTATTTTGTTATGGACTGTGGTATTTGGCTCTGTTGGGGTGGTATAATGTGCCACAATATGGTATTGCTGGCCCTGCCTTCCATCAATTTGGACCCAACTACAAAACGGGGCCACTTTTAGTATTTTTCCAAGGCCACTTTAAGTTCCCAGTCCGCCCCTGGAAAGCTATAAAGAGCACTTTTAGAAAATCTGTCAGAACTTCTTTTTGAAACTCAGCACAAGTTCATAAGCAATGTTCCCACAACAGTTTAATACAAAAACACCTGAAGAACATAGTGGATGTTCAATCATGAGGTCCTTTGTAACAGGTACCTTATAATGATATCCCATGAAAGAATTGCTCAGATATGAATTATTATCACCTTGGAGGATTTTAATTTCAGACCATGATGCCTCTCTGCTGAGGCAGCAACTATAAACAGTAATATTAAAATCTTCAAAAACGAATTGGTCATTTATCATTTAAGGATTTTTTTTATGTCAGTTTTAAATTTTATGAAATGGTGCATCTTAATAACATATATGGCGTGAGTGTAATGTAGTTTACACGTTTAGGTTGCCTGGCTTGCATCTTTGTGACTTTTGCAAAAGTCGCACATAGTATGTGAGCCATAATCCAGGTCTAATCTCACTTTTAGCTCTTGGACATAGACCATTTTGAAATGTCGCAGTTGCCATGGAAATGTCACAGCTGCCATGACTTGCAACTTTTTTACATCACAAAACTTACTTATCTGAATTACTCCCTAAGTCTTTTCTGAATAGTAAATCATGGTGAAAACATCAATTGAAGATCCAAGGTTCTTGAGGCCCCACTGCAGCTTCAGTATGTCAAAGAAGGGACATCGTTCTAAGATTTCAAGAAAATCCCATTCTGGTTCACGTAAATATGTAACCTAAAATATATCTCCTTGAGAACATGGATTTATGAGTCATATATTTAAAACAAATTATTGCATTGGCTTGTACTCAGTGAAATGCCAAAATGGGTTCCACATGAGAACTAACAGCACTTTCAAATCTAAAGTATGAATCTTCTGCTTACTTCAGCTCAATCTAACAAATGCTAATTATGTGAAGCACTGTGCCCACAATATGCCTTTCCTATAGTACTTTATGTAAATGAAAGAATCCTTTAAGTGAATTTAATATCAACATAATCAGGGACAATCTTTGAAATAACCCATTTATTTGCCTGATTTAATAAAAAAATCAAAAACTGAAAGCATCCAGCCTGAATAATCAGTGGCTTAAAAGTGCAGAAAATATTGCTCCACTGAGAATGTTAGTGGACTATAATGGAAGGATAAGCAATATTTTTTAACAAATAATGAAAATGTCCTTGTTCTTCAACTCTTTATGTACAGTAAACTATGTGCAGTCTTTTTCGTGTGACCTTATCTCAGTTGGTATTCTACATTTTTCCTGAATATACTGTAGTTGCTGAGATAATTAAAACCTGCCTAACATCTACTGTACCTCTCTAAGCTTTCTTGCAGTTGTTTTTCCTGGTCAACCAGAGGGTTCTCTGCCTATGTTGGATAATTACATTGACTGAAGCCTCCTCTTCCTGCTCATCCCAGTGAATGCACACAGACATGCCCCAATGAATTTACAGCGTGAAATATTGTGCCAGACTATTTAATTGTCCATTTTCTCAACTTCCAGCACAAACTCCTCTTCTAGTAAAATTTTAATTTTTGTAGTGGAATTATCTGTGTTGTAGCCATTGATGAGAATGTTCTTGTTTTAAAGAATTACCTGGGTAATTTACTATCAGATATACGCCATTTTTCTAGTGTACAGTATCTGTTGTAGATTGAGGCACAAGGTTATTTGCACTGCAATCTGTTACTTTTCCATGCCCACGCCAGGTATAAAAAAATGGGCATGGTGTGGGCAGAGAAAGGGGAGCAGGCTGGCAGGCCCATCTGAATTAAAATTTTCTATGCCCGTTTTAGGTGTAGAACATGTTCTAAATGTACGCTAGCAAGGAAGCTGGCATAGATTTAGACCGGCGGTGCATGCACCGAAGTTATGTAAAGGCCGGCGCCTCTATATAACTTTAATGGATCCACCGCCACCGCAGGGTTTATTAAGACCCATATCTAAAATGCCGGTCTTAACAAATGACCCCCTGTGTTTTCACACATGGGCACAGATTTACTAATCATGTCTAATATTTAGACAGTGTAAACTTACAGGGTAACTTATGTATCAAGTGTGCTGCATCAGAAAAGTAGAGGCATTTCAGACAAATTTATGATGTGCTTGTACCATTTTAGGGTTGTTTGGTTCACGCTCATCAGTTTGCTAAGGAGCAGTTTTGTGGGTGCAACTAAATTTTAGCCAGATTTATTATTGCGACTTTTTACAAAAAGTCTCAAAAAAATTGTAAGTGTACTCAAGTCCTCTGGTGGCATATAAACTGATGAAACATTTGTAACAATCCATATGATTAGATGTTCTCCCCTGTTTGCGTGAGTTTTTCCTCCGAGTACTCCGGTTTCCTCCCACACTCCAAAGACATACTGATAGGGAACTTAGATTGTGAGCCCCATTGGGGACTGCTTGATGCTAATGTCTGTGGAACGGTAGCGCTATATACAGTGCCTGATATAACATTTTAAATATTTGGTGAAGAATCAACAACAAGTGGGTCCCAATTGTGAAGTGGAACGAAATTTATTGGATCATTTAAACTTTTTTTGTAATAATAAAACTGAAAAGTGGGGCGTACAAAATTATTCGTCCCATTTACTTTCAGTTCAGAAAACTCACTCCAGAAGTTCATTGAGGATCTCTGAATGATGCAATGTTGTCCTAAATGACTGATGAAGATAAATAGAATCCACCTGTGTGTAATCAAGTCTCCTTATAAATGCACCTGCTCTGTGATAGTCTCAGGGTTCTGTTTAAAGCACAGAGAGCATCATGAATACCAATGAACACACCAGGCAGGTCCGTGATACTGTTGTGGAGAAGTTTAAAGCCTTATTTGGATACCAAAAGATTTCCCAAGCTTTAAACATCCCAAGGAGCACTGTGCAAGCGATCATATTGAAATGGAAGGAGTATCAGACCACTGCAAATCTACCAAGACCCGGCTGTCCCTCTAAACTTTCATCTCAAACAAGGAGAAGACTGATCAGAGATGCAGCCAAGTAGCCCATGATCACTCTGGATAAACTGCAGAGAGATACAGCTGAGGTGGGAGAGTCTGTCCATAGGACAACAATCAGTCGAACACTTCAAAAATTTGGCTTTTATGGAAGAGTGCCATTTCTCAAAGATATCCATAAAAAGTCTCATTTACAGTTTGCCACAAGCCACCTGGGAGACACACCAAACATGTGGAAGAAGGTGCTCTGGTCAGATGAAACCAAAATCCAACTTTTTGGAAACAATGCAAAAAGATATATTTAGCATAAAAGCAACACAGCTCATCACCCTGAACACACTATCCCCACTGTCAAACATGGTGGTGGCAGCATCATGGTTTGGGCCTGCTTTTCATCAGCAGGGACAGGGAAGATGGTTAAAATTGATGGGAAGATGGATGGAGCCAAATATAGATCTATTCTGGATGAAAACCTGTTGGAGTCTGCAAAAGACCTGAGACTAGGACGGAGATTTATCTTCCAACAAGACGATCCCAAACATAAAGCAAAATCTACAATGGAATGGTTCAAACATAAACGTATCCAGGTCTTAGAATGGTCAAGTCAAAGTCCAGACCTGAATCCAATTGAGAATATGTGGAAAGAGCTGAAAACTGCTGTTCACAAACGCTCTCCATCCAACCTCAAAAAACTTTATTTAAACAATTTTCTGATGACACCTTCACTTTAAAGTGAAAGTCTGGACTCCAAGTCCTTTTATTGAAACTTACTGAGTAACGTACAGTAGTTACAAAAAGGAGAGGATTAGATAGAGGATATTAGTATGATGCCTCTTAGTACACATATAAAGGGAAGAACATACATGTTCATCATTTAAATTTTTAACTTTGATAAGGGATACAATAGACTGAAGGTTGACAAGTATGATTGAACGTGACGTTAGTATCTTTTTCCTATTTTGTTACATTACTATATGCTTAAAACACATAATAAATTACCCAAATAACATAAAAAACATTCATGTTTGAAGTCTGGATTCTATTGCATTTTATCTGTATAGTAGCACATCATGATTGTGAAGTGGAGCCATAACAGTGAAGATCTGGTGGGAATGACTTAAAAATAGATAACTCTACATCTGCAGGATTTCTGATCAATTAATTCTGAATGCCTGTAAACATTAGATGCAAACTTTAGATAAAGGAACATTTTGTTAGCAATTCATTCTGGGTTGTTCTGTTTTTCCCCTAGTACAAAATCACAACTGTGTGTCCTGATTATTAGTGCATGAGAAAACTAATTACATGCAATGTGCAACCCTAGCTTTTTCTCTTCTCCCTGTTTACCTAATTCACTGCTAATGCTAATTGTTCATTGAAAAAATGTCTCTTTTTGTAGTTCTCCCCACCTTTCAATACAAAGCTTTTGCAGACTTCTTGCACTTTCACACATTGGCAATCAAAACATAATGGCAGCTCTGGGACTAGCCGTCAGATGTCAAAGATCAATTATTTTTCTGAGCTATACAGAGTAGTTTTCACAGTTTTGTCTTCATTCGCCTATTGGGTAAATCCATTCAGGAATATGTCCTGTAGCACTTGTAATTGGTCAATGTCGTTTTCTTTAGCTTTGTCAGATATATTTTTGCAGTCTGCTAAGGATGAGGAACTATATATTTTAACCTTCTTTCTTCTTGTGTTTTTCACTCCATTTTGTGTGCATTTTTGCTCAAAATCCATGCAGCCATGTCACTTTAAAAGCTATAGTAAAGTACTGAAAAGTCTACAGACATGGCAATTTGGTTTTTAATGTGTCTGCACCACTTCTTGTGGTCAGTGGTCTTTTTACCAAAATGCAATGTGCCCTACGTATGACATTTTTCTGATGTTTTTCTTCACCATCAAAAATGCATGTAAAAATCGCCATTAAAGGGGTTGTCTGCTTTTTATATTAATGACTTATCCTCAGGTTAGGTCATCAATATCAGATCGGCAGGGGATTGACTGCAAGCAGCCCAGCTGAAAAGCTGTTTGAGGACAACACAGCGCTCATGCAAGCCCTTCTGTCTCTTCTTTGTAACTACAACTTCGCAACTTTAATAGAAAGGAGTCGTCCTATTGAAGTGAATCGAACGAGACGAAATTACACTGTTTGCCACTGAAATGTTGATGGCGAGAAAGTAAACAGAGAAGAGAGGTCAGTGCTTGTGCAAGTGCTGTATTCTATTCAAACACTTATTAGTGGGGGTACCAGGAGTTGAGCCCCTGCCAATCTGATATTGATTACCTATGCTACGGATAAGTCAGAAGAATAAGTTAAAATCTGGTAAATTTTCTTAAAGTGTACCTGTACTTTAAGAAAACTTTTAAAATGTCAAAGCTTTTGATCAGAAAGGTTTTAGGTGCTGAAACTCCAACCAATCACTAGAACAAGAAGAAAGAAGCACTCATACAGAGGACTGTCTCTCCTCAATGCAGCATATTGACTCTAGATAGGATCACAGATAGGGATCATCGAACCAGAACTGCAAAGCTCGGGTTTGTACTGAACTTTGCGAGTTTGTGTACCCAGACCCGAACCTGGACTTTTTCACTGAAGTCCGGGTTTGGTGTTCGGATGATTTTATTATTTTGTGTTATAACATGGTTATATCATGGAAAATAATAGCATTCTTAAGACAGAATGCAAAAGAATTACGGGTTAAAAAAAGGACCTGCAATGTGCGCAATGACGTCACTATGCTCACCTGAACTTCCACGAGTTCGCTTATCCCTACTCACAGACTTTGTTTTGAGCTTATTTTCAGCAGTGAAGAGAGAAAGCTCTCTGCATAAGCACTTTTTTCTCCTCATTCTGATGATCAGTGGGGGCATGAGCACTGAGACCCCACCAATCAAAACCTTTGATATGTCACTGTGATATAGCAAAAGTTTTTTTTTTTTGCACTGTTTTTTTTTTTTTACTCAGTTGCATCCATAGATTTTGAACCTTGTCATTATAAGAACCTGGTCAAATTACCTCAAGTATAACCTGGAACCCAAAGTTTCCTCTAATGTGTATACAGGAACTTTGTCTCTCCTCTGTGGCTGACTTCTCCTACTACAGGAGGAAATCATCACCTATGAAATCCCTCCTTGCAGCTCTCAGGCCCCTCTGCTTATCACCTTTCATGTTCCTCTGTATAATTCCTGTATTCTGTTGAAGATATAATATTTCCCCTATGTAAAAAATCAGGAGTGCAGATATATAGTAGGTAAGTGTATACAGTGATTAGCTGCAGTTATATAATCCTTTTGACTCCCACTACCTGCCTGTAATATCTGTATGTGCTGACTATCCAGTTCTATGAGATGTAGCTTCACATTGATGCCAGGGCAGAGGTGGCAGATATGCTCAAGATGCATCAACTACTGTAGGAAAACATTGGAAACCTTACAGTGTGATTGGGCAGCAGTTCTGTCACTGATCTGTCATGGCTGACTTTTCAAAGAGCAGTGCGATATGGTGAGGCTCTGCCCCCTTGGTCTATGCAAAGTCAGGCATGATAGGGAATGTAAGTTTTATTAGGAAAGCCATGTCTGAGGAGTAGAAGGAATCAAGATGGAAGAAAGCCCACAAATGGTACATTAAAGAGGCTCTGTCACTATCTCCTAACCTATGTATTAAAATACATAGGTGGGTAGTGGCCTCACAATGAATTCAGATCATACCTGTAATTCCCTTGTAGATGCAGCGGTTGATGTATAATTTGATGTTTAAAAAGTATACAAATGAGCCTTCGGAGCACCGTAGGGCGGGCTTTTCCCTTCTGAGCACCGTATCTTCACCGCCCTCCCGGGTCCTAGGCACGCCCTCCAGTGTTTAGAAACTCCCTTATCCTTTATGATTGACAGCACTAGACCGTTCGGCGCATCTGAACGATGTCCCAGGCATGCGCAGTAGCGCTTGCAGTGCCGAACACTGCAAGCACTTGGATTCAACTGCGCACGCACCGTCACTTCGCCGAACCCGGAAGTGATGGCGCGCGCTTATCAGCTGAGAGGAGCCAGGAGCGAGCTCGGTGAAGTGACAGCACGTGCGCAGTTTAATCCAAGCGTTTGCAGTGTTCGGCACTGCAAGCGCTACTGCGCATGCCTGGGACATCGTTCAGATGCGGTCTAGCGCTGTCAATCATAAAGGATAGGGGAGTTTCTAAACACTGGAGGGCGTGCCTAGGACCCGGGAGGGCGGTGAAGATACGGTGCTCAGAAGAGAAAAGCCTGCCCTCCGGTGCTCCGAAGGCTCATTTGCATACTTTTTAAACATCAAATTACACATCAACCGCTGCATCTACAAGGGAATTACAGGTATGATTTGAATTCATTGTGAGGCCACTACCCACCTATGTATTTTAATACATAGGTTAGGAGGTAGTGACAGAGCCTCTTTAAATAAACTGGTATACTCAAGTCTACACAACAGCCTCTATCTAATTCTTAACTATAGTTTATCCTGTACTTTATAGCCAAAGAAAAACATCATGAGGTTCTTCTTTAAAGCACAGGGACTTTTTAAAAATACCTTCTAAGCCATACAGAATAAAAAATATCATATTAAAGTAAATATCTGAAATATGCACCCATTTTACATTCAGAAAATCAACTTTCATTAAAATGACAGAATGTGTGAAAAGAACTAAAACCATTTCACTCACGTATAGTCCGGTGTTTAGCCACTGTTACAGGATCTGTAATAAAGGAAATATTATAGTAAGAGCTGATGACAAAATATCAAACCCTCAAAGTTTTAGTCTATAAATAAAACAGCATAAAATTGCCTGACTGGACCAGAGGAGTTCCTCCCAAGTCACATTCCTGGCATTTTGTTTTAGTGGGTCACCCCTGTTCTTTCATACAGATTGCTATGTTCAGTGTAGCAGTGTAATATGCTTTAATTATTTAGGCCGAGTTCATTTTGACTTGTTATGTATTGCCTGGCTATTTTTATACTGTATTAAACAGCTGTCTGGATTTATCAATTTTACATTCTCTTTTTATAATTCCTTACTCAATGCAGCACTACAAATTAATTTTCCAGTGATAACCCCCTTCCCATTCCATTCTACACTTACACGTAAAGAGGGGCCTATCACATGGGAGTGAGCTGTTTTTCAGCATAACAGGTTCCGGGAGCCCCCTGCTGCAGAGAACACTGTTAGATAGCCATGATATTTATTGATGGACGTCATGCCAGTCCAGCTGTCAGGAACACAGCTGTTGTGTTTCCTTCTGAGTGATCAGTACTGCCGCTGCCCTCCAGCTACTGTGTTTTCTGATAAGGTCCAGTGGAGAGATGCAGAGGAACTGAACACTTGGCATCTAACAGTAAATGCAAAGCAAGGATTTCACAACAAATTGCATTTTCACCGCCACCCTATGTTGTACAATGGAATGGGTCTAATTTGTTCTATTGCGCTGGCTGAAGGGAAATCACAACAGAACAGTTTCTTCCGGTGGCTGTTAATGTAGTGTGTGCAGAGTTTTCACTTTATTGGAAAAGAGAAGTGCATGACATGCAGACATCGCCTTGCATCATTTATCAGTAGCACAGAAAAAAGACAGAATAAGCAGCTCAGAGCCATGCTTCAACTCACTTAAAAAAAAAAACATGTTTATTAAAAAATGCAGAGGATGCGGGTCCTCACCGCTCCGGTTCTGTACACATTGTGGCTGGAAATGTGATCATCATGTAGATTAATGCCAAACAAAACATAAGGATGATATCAATGCCTTCAATCTTCATTCTCGGTGACTAGACCACAGAAAACGAGCAACTCTTATGCAAAGAGAATGTCTGAATGGGCCGTTCTTTTACTGTATAGTTTGGATAACAATATTCACAGAAGAGGCAAAGCATGATGATAAACTTGATTTATCATTGATTTTTTCTTTTTTTCGTTCCTGAGTTCACACTTCAATTATTTGGTCAGTTATTACCATCAGTTATCATGAGCCAAAACCAGGTGGGAGGCCAAAACCACAGCATAGGTGCAAATCAGATCATTACACTGTGTAGGCTTTACTACTGGTTTTGGGTCACAATGACTGATGGAAATAACTGACCAAATAACTGAAGTGAGAAGCTCTTTTTTCCTGTTAGGCTATATGAACACTTTTCTAAAACTGGCAATGGATCCAATATCCAGTAATGCACCTTGCAATTTTACTTGCCCTGGGATTCCCTCCTAAAATGGCTATAAAATATATGCTCAAAAAACACCAAATTTGCAAAGTCCTGTCTGCCTGCATCCACCACTAGCGAGAGAACACTGCATACAGATTTGGACAGCCCCCATTAAACCCAATGGTAAACTGTTGGTAAGGTAAGCTCCCGTGCAGTGGCAGCTGTAGGCACTCATTTTTTTTAAATTGAATCCTCAGTTTAAAAATAAAATCTTATGGAATTTATTAGTTTATAGATTTTTAAACTGTATGGTGGCATGCTGAGCCAAATTTATCAAAAGGGTTTCCCTCACAGAATTATTTAAAGAAAATTGGTCACAAGGAGTTATCATCTATCCTACTCCATCGATTCTTATCTGCTGCCATTCAGTTACACTAGAAATGTCTAAATGGTGACGTACCTCAGCCTGTGATTGGCTGAGATGAAGTTTCATAGCATTTCCAGTCATGGTCAGACTGGGGTGATTGGGATTATTCTTGGGTCCAAAACTCCATATCATCAATGAAGTCTAATAGATTTTGAATCAAAGAAATAGACCATAGTGGCAACGTATTGTATACAAAGGCAGCTTCATATGTGCTTTTTCTTCCTGTACCTTTGGGGCACACTATGATGTCAGAGCCTGGGCCCACTGGAGCATCCTTTGGAACCAAAGGATTGGCATTATGAAGTGAAGAGCAGTGGAGAATTGAGTTCCATCGAATTAGCAACATTGGGAATCGGTGGAGTACTTCCAGTAAGTCTCAAGACAGGACTGGTCTCTTTAAGGAGATTTAGCATCCTGAATTTTATACGTACCCTCACAAAGGCAGAAATGGAGCTATTATGTAAGGGATTATCGTTTGTCCCAGTATGCAAATACCATCCCTTCACCTGGGTTAAATATATAAATCTATTTATTAGGAGACTTAAATGGCGGAAATTCTTCCTTACCTATGATCGTGAACAGTGCGACAAGTTGGGCATTACTGAAGAGGAGCTAACAGATGTTCAACTCTTAGCTGATTTATGGGAAGAAGGTCAAAGGCCCAGTGGCGTAGCTACCGGGGGGGCAGGGGGGGCGACGGCTCCGGGCCCAGTGACTCAAGGGGGCCCATAAAAATAAAAAAATCTTACTTACCTGTTCTGCGCTGCGGCTGCCCTCCGGTCCGCGCTCTGCTCTCTTCCCTGGCGGCGCGCACTATGACCTGACGCTGCACGCAGCGTCAGGTCATAGTGTGCGCGGGCCAGGGAAGAGAGCGGAGCGTGGACCGGAGGGCAGCCGCAGCGCAGAACAGGTAAGAGAAGGTTTTTTATTTATATGTGGCTGGGTGGGCTGATCTGAGGTCTGATGGGGGTTCAAGGTCTGATGGGGGCACAATACGCTGATCTGAGGTCTGATGGGGGCTGATCTGAGGTCTGATGGGGGGCACAATACGCTGATCTGAGGTCTGATGGGGCACAGTACGCTGATCTGAGGTCTGATGGGGGCACATAGGCTGATCTGAGGTCTGATGGGGCACAATACGCTGATCTGAGGTCTGATGGGGGGCACAGTAGGCTGATGTGAGGTCTGATGGGGGCACAGTAGGCTGATGTGAGGTCTGATGGGGCACAATACGCTGATCTGAGGTCTGATGGGGGCACAGTAGGCTGATGATGTGAGGTCTGATGGGGGCACAATACGCTGATCTGAGGTCTGATGGGGGCACAGTAGGCTGATGTGAGGTCTGATGGGGCACAATACGCTGATCTGAGGTCTGATGGGGGCACAATACGCTGATCTGAGGTCTGATGGGGTGCACAGTACGCTGATCTGAGGTCTGATGGGGGCACAGTGGGCTGATCTGAGTCTGATGGGGGGCACAATACGCTGATCTGAGGTCTGATGGGGGCACAGTAGGCTGATGTGAGGTCTGATGGGGGCACAGTTAGGCTGATGTGAGGTCTGATGGGGCACAATACGCTAAATCTGAGGTCTGATGGGGCACAGTAGGCTGATGTGAGGTCTGATGGCGGCACAATACGCTATTCTGAGGTCTGATGGGGGCACAGTAGGCTTGATGTGAGTCTTATGGGCACAATACGCTGATCTGAGGTCTGATGGGGGGCACAGTACGCTGATCTGAGGTCTGATGGGGGCACAGTACGCTGATCTGAGGTCTGATGGGGGGCACAGTACGCTGATCTGAGGTCTGATGGGGGCACAGTGGGGCTGATCTGAGGTCTGATGGGGGCACAGTACGCTGATCTGAGGGTCTGATGGGGGCACAGTAGGCTGATTGTGAGGTCTGATTTGGGTGGGCACAGTACGCTGATCTGAGGTCTGATGGGGCACAGTACGCTAATCTGAGGTCTGATGGGGGCACAGTAGGCTGATGTGAGGTCTATGGGGCACAATACGCTAATCTGAGGTCTGATAGGGGCACAGTAGGCTGATGTGAGGTCTGATGGGGCACAATATGCTAATCTTGAGGTCTGATGGGGGCACAATACGCTGATCTGAGGACTGATGGGGGCACAATACGCTGATCTGAGGTCTGATGGGGGCACATTCTGCTGATCTGAGGTCTGATGGGGGCAGGGGAGTGATGTAAAAAAACTGGGGGACACGTTTCCTTTAACATAGGAGTCCCCTTGTTTTTACTCCTATTAATTCCTATATTTTCCTGCATTATGTGGTAGAGTATTTAGACTAGGGGTATGTAGAAAGTCTATTGTACTGTACTTAGCAGCATAGACGATCTTGCAGTTTATATAAGTCATCTTTCTAATACAATATTTATAACCACAACTAGTAGTATGTGCCTGTGAAGTTTGGAAACGGGCGGTTTGGGGAACGCCAATAGAGTGGTGGGGCCCCACTCAAGTATTTTTCGCCCCCCCTGTGCTGGAACCTCTAGCTACGCCCTCGTGCAATAGGCCCATTGGAACGGGTCCCTTCACCCAATTAAAATTGCCCCATCTAAAAATTCCACGCTATCAACGATTTACTCCCCTCTTGACTTGCCTTCACAGACGGTGGTAACAGAGAGAATTGAGGTCCTCTATATGTGCAGAAAGGATTGACAACAATAGCTTGACACCAGCATGAGGACACAGCCCTTAAAAGCCATTCAAGAGGATAATCAGATCATTATAAAACCCGCTGAACAAGGGGGAGAAATTGTAGTGAATTTTAGATATTTGGTGAAATGGTATTACAAAGGGACAGTGGTCTTGCGCAATCCTCAATGATGAGTTAGTTGTTTAGCCTAGGCTAAAACTTAATCCATAACATATGATTCCCAACGGCAGGCTCGCTATAATTCCTGAAAAAAGCAAAGGATGAGCTGTTTCGATTAGTAAGACGGAATATACATACCTACTACCTGAACACCCCATTACACCAGTATTCTACAGCCTGCCAAAAGTCCACAAAGGGGTAAATCCTCTTAAAGGTCAGCCAATCGTCTCTGGTGTGGGCAGTCTCACAGAAAAAATAAGTACATATGTGGATGAGATCCTGCGTCCATTTGTAGTGAGTCTGCCTTCATACACCAGAGACTCAATGGACGTGTTGAGAAAACTGAGTGATGTGTATTGTGAGGACACCTCCCTCCTAGCCAGTTTAGATGTTGAGGCCCTCTACAGCTCCATCCCGCATACAAAAGGGATGTGATGCTGTGAGGGCCTTCCTGGCGGAAAGAGGGTCACACCTCAGTAAACATAACGAGTTCATTATGGAACTCTTGGATTTCACCCTGCAGAACAACGTATTCTTGTTTGACAGACAATTCTTCCACCAGCTCAGGGGAGTTGCCATGGGGAGTCCATGTGCCCCTACCTTTTCAAATCTCTACCTGGGCTGGTGGGAGAGAGAAATTGTCTTCGTTGAGAGTCGATGGACCTCGTCAATTGTCCTTTGGCTGAGGTTCATCGACGATGTCTTTATCATCTGGGATGGCACTATGACGGACTTTTACAATTTTGTTTCATCCCTTAATCGCAATCATCTCGGCCTATTTTTTACCAGTGAGATCAATACGACCAAGCTCACATTTTTGGATTTGGAAATCTCGATTGGTCCTGAGGAAAATCAGAACTAATATTTTCAGAAAACCTACGGCTACAAACACGCTACTCAGATGGGATAGTAGCCATCCGATCCCTCTGAAGCGTGGGATACCGAAGGGGCAATATTTGCGTACATGGCGGAATTGCTCCGAATGGAAAGATTTTAAAATAGCCGCAGGAGCATTACAAACGAGATTTAGCCAAAGAGGCTATCCAAGTGAGATATTGAAACAAGCCTACCATCATGCTGGGTCTTGTAACCGCGAAGATCTGTTACATCCCAAGACACGCATTGAAGAAGGCTCACAAATGAGGGTGATAGGGACTTTTGATCAGGCTCATAGGGAAGTACGAAAGATCCTGAATGAATACTGGGGTCTATTAAAATCAGACCCAGATGTGGGACACCTGGTGGGCAGTTACCCTAGAATCACGTTCAGACTTGGGGGAAACATTAAGGACAAACTGGTTCATAGTGCATTCTTATCACCAATTTCCACTACTTGGCTATCAGCAAAACCCACTGGCACGTTTAAATGTAGTGGGTGTGTGGCATGTGGGGCCATAAAGAAAGGGAATGTCATAACCAGTAACACAACTAAGAGAAGTTATACCATCAGTTCCTTCATTAATTGTAAAACTGTTGGGGTTGTGTATTTAGCCACCTGCATCTGTGCTCTACAGTATGTGGGAAAGACAAAACGTGAATTCCGTCGACGTATTGGCGAACATTTGCGAGACATAGCTAGTGAAGCAAATACACCCATTGCCCAACATGTGTTGAAATGTCATCAAGGCACCTCAGGGTGTATAAAATTCCAGGGGATTGAACATGTGAGGGTCCCTGTGAGAGGAGGGAATGTGGATAACCTCTTGTTGCGGACAGAAGCCCAATGGACCTTCACCCTTCAAATTGTCAAACCACTAGGGTTAAATGACTTTATTTCATTCACTAGTTTTATATAGGACAATCTGACACTATATTAGGCAAGTGACATCTTTGTAAGTACTTAGCCATGTGAGGAGTATCCGATAGGATGAACTTGTACCACGGTATTGTGCTTATAAGACCTTATAATGGTTTAAGACATATGGCTTCACTTAGCCAATATATTAGCCATCTTTTGCAGATCGCTTGCTCTGCGATTCCCTGTCATTTGCTAATTGTAACATATTATATCTCTGTTCAGAGTTCCTTCCATTAAGGTGTTTACCTACCGAATGTTTATATAAAGAGTCACTGTAATGTTACATACCGCCAGTAGTCACTTGTAACATTATTTTTCTACTGGGTGTACATAGCTATTGAATTGCTTTCGATTGGTCCCCCGTTGCTGTACCTACCCAGGAGGCATGGTCTTTTCAACAAAAGCAGCGGCACTCGGCGGCCGCGCTACGGCCATCTGAGCGCCGCTGGCTACGAAGCTGCACACGCACCATCAGTCATGCGCAGCGCTTCTTGTATATGTATTTGTCTGTCTACCCTTGTAGCTGCTCCTGATGAAAGGGCTTGCTTATCTAGCCATAGAAACGCGTCGAGTGTTAGCTCAGGGTTGGAATCTATGTTTAGACAGTGAATGTAGCCATATTATAGCACTTAGTGGGTAAATGCTGGGAAGACAAGGTGTGTCATAGTGGCACATGCTATATGTATTCGCCCAGCTACACTTAGTGGGGGTATGCTGGGGAGATAAGACTTGCTAGTGAGTTGCAAGCTATCAAAATACGCCCACTCCACTGATACTTAGCGATACACCAGTGTTTCAATAAATGATTGAGGACTACAAGGTTATTATTTAGCCTCAGTCCTGGTGTTACTGCCGGCATCATACTCCACTACCCACGCTTCCTATGCTAGCTTGGAAACAAAAAACATTATAACTAGAGATGAGCGAGCACTAAAATGCTCGGGTGCTCGTTATTCGAGACAAACTTTTCCCGATGCTCGGGTACTCGTTTCGAGTAATGAACCCCATTGAAGTCAATGGGAGACTCGAGCATTTTTTGCAGGGGACCAAGGTTCTGCCTAGGGAAGGCTGGGTGAAAACCTGGAAACCTCAGAAAATGATGGAAACACCACGGAAATGGACAGGAAACAGCAGGGGCAGCATGCATGGATGCCTCTGAGGCTGCCTAATCCCACCATTACCCCAAATTCTCCTGCAACAGCCTGGTGGTTACCCTCATGGCAATTGTGCTCACCCAGACCAAGAAAGGTGAGGCACATGCCCATCACATGTTAGGGAAGCACCCAACTAGGTGCAACGAAGGTCCATCACCCATGCCCATGCTGGCACTGCTCTCCTATCCCCAGCCACACGATGCAGGCATAAGCCTGACACAGCATGGCGGTGACACCAACAAGTGACCAAGTTAGATGAGGTAGCAGGTGAGCCACCCAAAAATTTAGCCTGACGCAGCATGGCGGTGACAACAGAGTGACCGAGTTAGACTGAGGTAGCAGGAGGTGAAGCACGGATGGTAATTCGAAGGAGGAGGGGTTGGAGGAAGAGGCATAGTAAGTCTGAGAAACCGTGACCGAGGTAGGCCCCGCAATCCTCCAAGTGGGCAGTACATGAGCGGCTCCAGGGTCAGACTCGGTCAGAGTGACCGAGCTACACGACGGTAGCAGGTAGAGCACATAAAAATTTTGCATGGCCCTGTATGTGGACGTTGAGGGCTTGTGCATGTAGGTGGGCTGAACTTTTTTTCTGCTTGCACTCCAACGTCTGCTGTAATGACAGCTGAACATTGTGCAGGGACACATTGGTGGACAGTGTGGAGGATCATGGAGGCGAAGGGGTCCTGGGCAGGGGGTTGACTCGCAGAGGCAGCGAGTGACACAGGGGAAGGAGCAGTGGTGGGACCCGCATGAGGGGAAAACACGGCCTTGGTTCCATAGTGTTTAGCACTTGTATACCTGCGCATGCTGGTGGTGGTTAGGCTGGTAGTGGTGGAACCCCCACTTAAAAATTTGGCATCAACTGGTACGGCTGTCAACATTGAGCTTGAACTAGTGGGGCATGTGTGGTATCGATTCTTCTCAGTTTAAAATCGTATACGTCCCCTATCTTGGGACCATATATTTCATGGATTTTTCGAACACGGAAAAGGAAAAAGAGCTTGCTCTGGCCAGGGGAGTATCTTTTCTACTGCAGCTAAGGGGACATGTCCATGCTCTGCCTATCAAAGGTCAGGAGCCAAATAAAAGAAGAACAAAAAAAATCAGTATAATATCTAATATGTCCCCTATCCGGGTAAATTGTTTGGAGAGAGACCTGTAGGTGGGGGGCAGGCTGGGGGGAAGGAGGTTGAGCTGGAAGAGCCAGAGGAGTGCCCCTTGGCTAGCGTGTGTGGTGGTGACAACTGCCGGATGGAGTTCGAATGACGACGCAGGACCCCAACTTAAAAATTTAGCATCAACCAGTATGGTTGTCAACTCTGAAATTTGTCAAGTGGGGCATGTGTTATATGCATTCTTCTCAGTTTAATACCGTATACGGCACCTATCCGGAAAAATAGTTTGAAGAGAGAGAAAGAGAGGAAAAAGACGTTTTTTAAAAGTGACGTTCAGTATAGATCAGTTAAAGAGAAAGAAAGGATTTTATGAAATGGATTTGTATCACTGAGAGCAAAAGAACCTTTTTTTTTTACGTGACGTGCAGTATAGATCACTTGGAGATAAAAAGGGGAATGTGCCTGGGCTGCTATAGTGCAAACCACTATGGTGGTGACAACAGAGTGAGCGAGTGACACTGCGGTAGCAGGCGAACCACATAAAATTTTTTGTGGCCCTGTATGGCGGTGGTGACAACAGAGTTAGTTAGTATGCGGTAGCTGGTGAAGCACCCAAACATTTAGCCTGTCACAGCAAGGCGGTTACACCACCAATGACTTTGTCCGACTGAGAATGCGATGAAATGACTTTTGTTGACACTCCAAAAAATCAAAAAATTTTTTCTTTTCGGAGTACATAAAGTCTACCCTCAGCAAAAATAATTTTTTTTAAATGTCGCTACTTGCGCCTCTTGAAAAATTGTTTTGGACTGTCTGTTTGACGCTCCTGAAACATTGTTTTACACTGTCTGTAGTTGACACTGCGGAAAAATTGTTTGGAGAGAGGGCCTGTAGGGGGCCCTCCGGAAAAATTGTTTAGAGAGAAGGCCTGTAGGTGGACCTCTGGAAAAATTGTTTGGAGAGAGGGCCTGTAGGTGGACCTCCGGAAAAATTGTTTAGAGAGAGGGCCTGTATGTGGACCTCCGGAAAAATTGTTTGGAGAGAGGACCTGTAGGTGGACCTCCGGAAAAATTGTTCAGAGAGAGGGCCTGTAGGTGGACCTCCGGAAAAATTGTTTACAGAGAGGACCTGTAGGTGGACCTCCGGATAAATTGTTTGGAGAGAGGGCCTGTAGGTGGACCTCCGGAAAAATTGTTCAGAGAGAGAGCCTGTAGGTGGAACTCCGGAAAAATTGTTTAGAGAGAGGGCCTGTAGGTGGACCTCCGGAAAAATTGTTTAGAGAGAGGGCCTGTAGGTGGACCTCCGGAAAAATTGTTTAGAGAGAGGGCCTGTAGGTGGACCTCCGGAAAAATTGTGGTAAAAGAGTGCCAGTTGGACCTCTAAAAAATTGCTTTTTTTGGGTCAGCGTTAGGCAAAGACGACAAGGAGGAAGAGGAGTAGGAGGAGTAGAGAAGAGGAATCGGATACATAAATAATGTTAATCTTTAGCTGCTTTTCCCCGAGGAGATTTGAATTCCGGTGAAATCCAGGCTTTGTTCATTTTAATAAGCGTCAGCCTGTCAGCGCTATCAGTTGACAGGCGTGTACGCTTATCGGTGATAACGCCACCAGCTGCACTGAATACCCGCTCTGACAGCACGCTAGCGGCAGGGCAGGCCAGCATCTCCAAGGCGTACAGCGCCAGTTCAGGCCACGTGTCCAGCTTTGAAACCCAGTAGTTGTATGGAGCAAAGTGATCACACAGGACATTGGTATGGTCAGCTAGGTACCCCCTCACCATCTTTCTCTACAGCTCCCCCCTACTCTGCCTAGACTTGGGACAGGTGACAGTGTCTTGCTGGGGTGACATAAAACTGGCAAAGGCCTTGGAAAGCGTTCCCTGCCAGTGCTGGACAAGCTGCCTGCTCGCCTCCTCTCCCCCGCTACTTGGCCCACAGAACCATGCCCTCTGCCGCTAGCGGCGTCAGATGGGAAGGATTGTTTCAGCTTGTGCACCAGGGCCTGTTGATATTGATTCACTCTCATACTCCTTTCCTCTACAGGGATGAGAGTGGAAAGGTTCTGCTTGTACCGTGGGTCCAGGAGAGTGAACACCCAGTAATCAGTGTTTGAAAAAATGCTTCTAACGCGAGGGTCACGGGAAAGGCAGCCTAACATGAAGTCTGCCATGTGGGCCAGAGTCCCAACACGCAAGAATTCCCTCTCCTCACTGGCCTGACTCTCCATTTCCTCCTCCTCCTCCTCCAAGTCCACCTCTTCAGCCCATACACGCTCAAGAGTTAAGAAGGACTGAGCACTGGTACCCTCTTCTGTCTCGCCAACATTCTCCTCCTCTTCCTCCTCATCCTCATCCCCCTCCTCCGATACGCACTGAGAAACAGACCGGAGGGTGCTCTGGCTATCAAGCGACGTATCTTCCTCCACCGTCTCTTGTGACAAGCTCAAAGCATCCGACTTCATGCTGAGCAGTGAGTTTTTCAACAGGCAAAGCAGCGGGATGGTGAGGTTGATAATGGCTGCATCGCCGCTGACCATTTGTGTTGACTCCTCAAAGTTGCTCAACACCTGGCAGATATCAGACATCCACGTCCACTCCTCATTGTAGACTTGAGGAATCTGACTGACCTGACTACCAGTTCTGGTGGAAGTTGACATCTGGCAGTCTACAATCGCTCTGCGCTGCTGGAAAACTCTGGATAACATGTTTAATGTTGAATTCCATCTCGTGGGCACGTCGCACAACAGTCGGTGAGCGGGCAGTTGTAGGCGGCGCTGCCCTGAGAGTGGCAGCATCTGTGGTCGACTTGTGGAAATGCGCACAGATGCGGCGCACCTTGGTGAGCAAATCAGACAGATTGGGGTATGTCTTGAGGAACCATTGAACTATTAGATTCAACACGTGGGCCAGGCATGGCACATGTGTCAGTCTGCCGAGTTGCAGAGCTGCCACCAGGTTACGCCCGTTGTCACACACAACCATGCCTGGCTTGAGGTTCAGCGGTGCCAGCCACAGATCGGTCTGTGCCGTGATGCCCTGTAACAGCTCTTAGGCGGTGTGCCTTTTGTCACCTAAGCTCAGCAGTTTGAGCACCGCCTGCTGGCGCTTACCCACGGCACTGCTGCTGCGCCTAGAGCTAACGACTGAAGGCGCTGTGCCCACGGATGGTAATTTGGAGGAGGAGGTGGAGGAGGAGGAGGGGTCGGAGGAGGAGGCATAGTACGTCTGAGAGACCGTGACCGAGGTAGGCCCCGCAATCCTCGGTGTGGGCAGTAAATGAGTGGCCCCAGGGTCAGACTCAGTCCCTGCCTCCACCAAGTTAACCCAATGTGCCGTCAGTGATATATAGTGTCCCTGCCCGGCAACACTTGTCCACATGTCCGTGGTTAGGTGGACCTTCTCAGAAACAGCATTGGTCAGAGCACGGATGATGTTCTGTGACACGTGCTGGTGCAGGGATGGGACGGCACATCGGGAAAAATAGTGGCAGCTGGGGACCGAATACCAAGGGGCAGCCACCGCCATGAGATTGCGAAAGGCCTTGGTCTCTAACAGCCTATAGGGCAGCATCTCCAGGCTCAGCAATTTGGAGATGTGGACGTTGAGGGCTTGGGCATGTGGGTGGGTGAAACTGTATTTCCTCTTGCAATCCAGAGTCTGCTGTAAAGACAGCTGAACGCTGCGCTGGGATTGGTGGACGCTGTGGAGGATCGTGGAGGCGAAGGTGTGGTTTTCCGGCGGGAGGCGCTTGTGCCGGGGTCCTGGGCAGGGGGTTGACTAGCAGAGGCAGCGGGTGACACAGGGGAAGGAGCAGTGGTGTGACCCGCAGGAGGTGAACGGCCTTGTTTCCATTGAGTGGGGTGTTTAGCACTCATATGCCTGCGCATGCTGGTGGTGGTTAGGCTAGTAGTGGTGGCACCCCTGCTGATCCTGGTGTGGCACAGGTTGCACACCACAGTCCGTCGGTCATCCTCACTTTCTTTAAAGAACCTCCAGACTTGCGAACATCTAGGCCTCGCCACGGGAGCTTCACTACGTGAAACAGTTGCTGCTGATGCACCAGCTCTGGCCCTGCTTCTCCCTCTGGCCACACCACTGCCTCTTCCAACCTGTTCTGGTGCAGCACTCGCCTCTGCCTCAGAAGCACTGTCTTCACTCGGCTTATCAACCCAGCTTGGGTAAGTCACCTCGTCATCCTCCGATTCCTCAGTCTGCTCCCCCCTCGGACTTCCTACCCTAACAACAACTTCACCACTGTAAGACAACCGTGTCTCCTCATCGTCCGACACCTCTTTACACACTTCTTCCACTACGTCAACATTGTCATCATCATCATCACCCACAGACTGCGACAGTTGGAAAACTTGGGCATCGGGAAAGGGGTCAGCAGCAACCTGAGAAGTGGTTTTTGACTCTGGGAAGGGTCCAGAAAACAGTTCCTCAGAGTATGCCGGATCGCATTCCAAATTTTCCTGGGAGGGGCAGACTGGGGGAAGGAGGTTGAGGTGGAAGAGTCAGAGGAGTGCTCCCTTGGGTAACGTGGGTGGACTGCGTGGAAGACTGACTGGTGGACAAATTACTTGAAGCATTGTCCGCAATCCACGACATCAGCTGTTTGCACTGTTGTGGTTTCAACAGTCCTCTACCACGTGTCCCTGTAAGTTGAGACATGAAGCTAGGGAGTGCAGCTCTGCGGCGTTCCCCTGCTCCCTCATCAGCAGGTACTGTCTCACCCTGCCCAGGACCACGGCCTCTGCCCCCTGCAGTAATTGAATGTCCACTGCGCCCTCGCTCTCGACCCTTAGCCCTGGGGTTCAACATTTTCTGTATATAAGTGTATTATATAAAAAATAAAAAATAAATGGGCCTGCTGTACTGAAACCCACAAACTTGTTCAATCTGAACAAGAAAATATATAGGTGGATAAGTTAGAGCAAAATTACGTATGTTATTACGTACCATGCAGTATGGAGCAATTACACTGAAACTATTAGATTAGGCAGACTTGGTCTGCTTAAGTGCAACCCAGACAAATGTCGCACAGAGATTTTTGTAATTTAGCTGTGTCATTGAGAGCAAAAGACCTTTTTTAATTAAGTGACGTACAGAATGTGTCACCTGGACAGAAAATACGGATTGTGTTTTGTATATAGGTGGATAAGTTAAAGCTAAATTACGTATGTTATTACATACCGTGCAGTATAGAGCAATTACACTGAAACTATTAGATTAGGCAGACTTGGTCTGCTTAATTGCAACCCAGGCAAATGTCGCACAGAGATTTTTGTAATGTAGCTGTGTCAGTGAGAGCAAAAGACCTTTTTTAATTAAGTGACGTACACAATGTGTCACCTGGACAGAAAATACAGATTGTGGTTTGTATATAGGTGGATAAGTTAGAGCTTAGAGTTACGAAGACTGTGTTAAACAAAAAGGCAGCTGTCTAGGTTACTGTGCATATAATTGAGGTAACTGTCACAAGCATATAAATACATTTTGCAATAAACTCTATAAGATAGATAACATAGGGAAGGGAGAAAGAAGGAAAGGAGAGGCTAGGGAAAAAATGGGGGAGGGGGGTAATAGACTGTATATATGGGTATAGCTGGATTAGCAAGCATATGTATATTATGTGTACAAGTATGATGCAAAATAAAGTTTCATCATATAAAGAAGAATAGTACAACACGTGAGGCGCAATAGTTGCTGAATAATGGAATAAATCTAAGAGGCAAAGGGTCTAGTGCTTTTATGGTTTACTGAAATTCCTGTAGAGAGCCCAAGGGGACCAGATTTTTGTGAAGGAGGAGTGGCTCTTCGAATCCCATTTAGCTAGTTCCTCCAGTCTATATATAGAGTCCACTCTGTCAATCCATTGGGATATTGTTGGAGGACAGTTTGCCTTCCAGTAGGTGGGAATCAATATCCTGGCAGCAGCCAGAAGATGTCTGGAGAGCTGATCTGGATCCTTTCATTTCTGACTTAGTCAGAGCTGGCATTATGCATTGAGTGGGGATTGAACATCCAGATATACACAAACTCCATAGTGACAAGAACAAATGACTTCAAAGAATGCTCACACTGTTAAGAAGAAGGAACAAAATATCCGAGATGTTCCACATGACATGAAAACAGGATTGTATGAGGGATATTATTATCTTAGTGTGATGGCATGGCTTTACATTGTATGGGCATGCCCTTTAAAATTGACAGTCACCAATACAAATGTCTTAAACTACCTGTGGGGACATGATTTTTAATAAGGGTATGGGTGCATGGACCATATCAAATCAGGGGTCTAAACTATATAGACTATCGTGCTTAAGTTCAGTCTACTAAAAATAAAAGGAGGCACTTTCAAACAAGCCTGTTCTTCAATGTGACTCATCAATGATCAGTCATTTGTAGAAAAGAATGTTATTGAGCTGAGACTGACAAAGAAAAGTCTTCTAGTGGTGCTTGGTCAACCAAAGTGGGCACCCTTTATTTTAGGTTCATATTAACACTGGGTGACACCTCCTCTTGTTGCCATACAGGTTGAAGAGCACCTACTGCCATCATGCAGAGTCTCTGGGACTGGATGAGGAGATGGACCTCCCATACACAGCAGCCAATAACCACCTTGGGTGAACTATATCCAGGTAGTTGAAATAGCATGGAATGACATACCACAGGACGATATCCAGGATCTGTATGACTATTACCATGCCACAGTGGCATCAAAGGGAGATGCCACCCAGTATTAATGTGACTCTGCCCCCACATATAGCCTGCTGCAGAACTCAAAATAAAGGGTGCACCACTTTCATTGTGTGATCATTTACCAAGAACTGCTAACAGTTTATATTTTCTCAATCTCAGCTCAATCACATTATGTGTCCCAGGTGTTCTTTTTTCATTTTCCAGTAGTGTATTTATCAGAAGATATTTCCATATAAACCAATAATAAACAGCAGGAAATGATGACGTCCTATTGTGCAAAAGAAAACAAATACATGTAGATTTCATAAACATAATCTACAAAAATATGGAATAACTTTAGAAAATATGTTGATTAATGTATTTAGTACCAGTTTTGAGTTGCATGATCTTCTTATACATCCATGTGTAGTACCCCAGACCTGGGGGTACTACAAATAATATAATGTTGTGTATTATGTATTTTATTGTTTGCTTCTGGCCACATCTACCAGCAAGGAATGGTTGGCAAAGGTTGGAGTGGGCTAATTCTGTTCCCTGACAAGTTGGGAGTTACTGTTTAGATACAAAGAGGAAAGGAACCTGCAGATACAGTATTCTTCAGAGAGAACTACTCAAAGTCTCCACAAGTAAAGACTTCAGACTCCAGACAGCAACTTGAATTGCTACCCTTAGCATTGAAGACATTGCAGCTAGGTGCTGGATTATAGCCAAGGCACCCATCAGCAAGCTACCACAAGGCTGTATCACCTAATTGTGGAATTGACACCAACCAGCCTGCCTCCATATCCTTACTGGTGCCAGAGAAGATTTGCACTTGAAACCTGCTGCTACTGTATTCATTTACGTGCATTTACTCCCACCCCCTCATTCTCAGGGAGCAATGGCCTGAGGGAGTACACCGTGACACATCACTTCATCAGGGCCGCCACCACCCCTATCCTCTACACCAGCTCCTCAGAGGGTCGCTGCACATGCATACAAGTAAACTCAGAATTCTATTCGGTTCATTTAACCAGAGAACAGTGCATTTTGGGAGTTTAGGTGACAGTCACACAGTTAAGGCTAACCTTACCAGAGTGGTAGCAAACCACTGTCTGTTTCTAAGGGCAACCAACCAAAGTTTGAAAGCACCAATAATAGAGACAATTACATCTTCATGCAATTTTGCATAAAAGTTTTGTATGTACATATTCTAAAAATATAAAATGTACAGTTTTCATACATGCATATGTCTACATGCTAATATTGTAACAGACAAAAAACTCTGTGATCCAGATGCTGTAAAATGTCATGATTTATGTGCAGAGTTTGAGCTCGTTATCTTTAGTAGAAGGAAGATAGAAATCTTCCCATATTCAACACTCACAGGGCACATATCCTCTGAGATTGATAACAGAAGTGATGCCATGTAGAAAAGTTTATGTAGCTCCCTCTGGGGTCATTAGAGCCTGTACATGGGGAGATATGACAGTAACAACTGTGATCTTTCTTCCTGATGTCACTTGTGGCACCCCCTGCAGATTTCCCACCTCATCCCCAACCGTTGCTTCTGTAACCTTTTACCCTTTGCATGGCTGAAACTCTACTCACCTGCGGTGGTTTCAGATGCACGGCAAAATTGTGTGACTATTAGACACAACATGGGGAGGGTTTTGGCTGTATGCAGCACCAAACTGTATGGTCTTAGCATTAAAATGTAGAATATTAAAATCAGGATTGCAATAAAATTAAAATTATGAAATAAAACTGTCTACATACAGAATAATCTGTACTTTTAGAATGGCCAGCAAGTGCAGGGAAGAGCAAATTGAGAATATTAATCAGACCAAGAAGCTATTAAATGCTATAAGAATAATGGTGGTCAAGTAGAAAGCTAGCAAGAAGCTTACCTAGGGAGTTATGATGGTGTTGGCAATGGTTAGTTAAAGATTATTAAATATTAGCCAACTCCTTGTTCTTTATGGGAAGAGTAGATTGGTAATGTCTATCAATGACTAGACACAAAGAGAGTACCTATGGGCAGTTTGCTTCTCTGTTATTTGGAATAAAAGGAAGTGCTGATTGATAGTGCTGATCAGTCACTGAACACAACTGGAGTTAGTCTATTTCAAACATTAGTCTATTGTTGGTGGAACCTGATGTTTTTGGCAGGATCAGCCTGACAATCTAATATGTATGGAGAGCCCCCAACTCTTACCTGACAGATGATGTTGGGGGGAGAGAAGGAACAGTTATTTTGAATTTCAACACCCAATCCTCTTGTTCTCCTGGAAGATAAGCTGCTCCCAAAAGTGTCTGACAGTGGATTCGTTCAACCATTGAAAAAGTATACACGCTTTGCTAACAGCTAGTGAAGGTGTATGGGCACCTTAAGGGAAGTTCTTACTAGCAGTGTAACAGTGTATCAGTCTCAGGGCACCAGGGGATGTTCAGATGGATAGTGGACCTATTAGTCACTGGGTCCAAAGTGAAGTGCATATCGATATACAGTAAATAAAAGAAGAACTCTAAATGCCTATTAGGGTAGTGATCAGGTAGGGGAATCCCTGGACTGTAAAGGAACTACGGGTATGTTCTATTTCTGGATGTATTTATTGGGAATGTGTATAAAGTATTAAAGCAAAAAGGCTCTCCAACAAAAACAATGCAGCTTAATTTGCCCCATCACTAATGCCCTTGAACATATCCACCTTTTGGGAGATGCCATATCATTGTGGATACATATTATTGTGCTATGACCACAGCGGAGCCAAGTTTGTCTCTATTTTTCATTAGCATAAAATAGTGATGACAGTGATAAAACATGGTCTGAGTTACTCAATATTCACAGCCAAATCACATGCAAAGATACATTCCTGACAAACATTATAAACTGTAATGTTTCCTCAACCCTTGGAATTGCCATAAAAAGGGAACATTAAGCCTATGCTGCAAATATGACTAAATGATGAAATGTACCCGATCCTGTAAGCATAAAACGCAGGCTGTTTCTCATTCCTGACAGTTGTTCATATACTTTCCAATATATTTTGTAATATTCTGCATAAACATTGAATGAAATATTTATGGAGATACAAATATAATTGCCGTTTTGCCAAAGGCTTTATAGATAAATATATTTCAATGCAATATAAATATGAGAAACTGTTAAAAATTAAATGAGGTTAAATATATGCTAAACTTTACAGATATTTGCAGGATGAAGCATTTTTTTCCTTCCAAACTCACAGGATCTATCAAATTATCCATTTCTGTAAATTAGTGTGGCTGGATTCAATGCAAAATGACAAATAAATGAGTTTTGTATATGGAAGAAATAGACAATTGACAGAGACAATTATGCCTAGGCACCAAGGCATTGTCATAAATTATTCCAAAATTGGCTCATTTTGACACATCCACTGCTTAACAAGGGCGTATGACTTACTAGCTAAGGGTGTGGCTTTGTGGAAATGGGGTGTGGCTTAAAATACAACTTTTTTTTCCCAAATTGTGCCACAATTCTTGCAAAAAATTCTTTCTCAAAGTACAGTACGTCAGCCAATAGTTGGTATAGAGTCAGAGATAAGTGTCTATCCCTGCACCGGAATTATCATCCAGCCTGAGACCCTGTGATAAATTTGGTGCAAGTCTACAAAGCCAGTTTAACCCTTAGGACGTACATGTACGGCGCTGGGGCGATGCGAACACATGGCGCCCGCTTGCACTTTTCTAACAGCAGAGACTCACGAGTACTTACCACCATCGGCGGTTTCCTCTTCAGCCATTAGATGTTGTGATCACATGAGATCATGGCATCTAGTAGCGCAAAAACCCCACCCATGTGCCATTGGGTGTCTGTACACGATCTGAAAGCTGTAAACCTCACTGATGAGGTTTACAGCTTTCAAAGTGCAATTCTTATTCTGGAAACTA
This sequence comes from Rhinella marina, assembly GCA_900303285.1. Classification (NCBI taxonomy): domain Eukaryota; kingdom Metazoa; phylum Chordata; class Amphibia; order Anura; family Bufonidae; genus Rhinella; species Rhinella marina. The sequence goes on along the minus strand of ONZH01018979.1, from coordinate 3,310 downwards.
GATGGCAGGGCAGGATAAGAAATGAGCAAATTCGGTTTTTAATTCAATATTAAAATGATTGCTGATTGATCATTAAGAAAAAAATAAAAAAAAATCTATTTGCTCATATTTGAGCTTTAAAATTATCACTAAAAAATAAAAAAGTTAACCGAAAACGCCCGTTCTTTTAAAATATTTTTAAAAAATTCCAATACGGCGAAATGTGTGGCGGAAAAAAGCGTCAAAATGGCGATTCGCTGTTTTTTCCCCTTTTTTTTCTTAAAAAAATGAAATAAAAAGTGATCAAAAGTGATCAAGTGATCATCGATTAGTAAATCTGCTCCATTTTGTTTAGTTGAGTCCATGTTCATTTTGTGTGGAGTGGCTTTCTGAATTAAAGGGTTTTTCCAGTTTTATCAAATAAAATACCAGGATATACTCTGTGGTTCAGAGGAATCACATAGTATATCAGTTTTCAGCCAGTCAGCAGCATTGAAAAGGTTCATGTAATCCACTCTATGGGAGAAATTTATGACACTGTCCAAAAGAAAAAAACTATCCGAAATCAGCTTTCATGACGCATTCTGCTCTTGAGAAATGAAAGCTGCATTGTGACTGTGAATGTCTTGCTAGTTTTCCTTTCAAACTGCATCACTTTCAAATCTTTTAACTGGGCTGGCGGGTGCCCCACCCCATGCTGCCTGTTTAGTACTTTAAGGGCCCATTCATATGACCGTGTGAACGGGTCCGCATCTATTTTGCAATTTTGCGGAATAGATGCAGCCCCTTTCACTTCAATGAGAGCCGGCAGCCGTGGCTCCACAAAAAAAAAAAAAATACAACATGTCCTATTCTTGTCCTCAGTAGCAGACAATAATAGGCATTTTGAATGGGGTGCCGGCCATGCAAATCACAGAACACACTGGTCAGAATCCATGGCTGTCTGAATGGCCCCTTAGGCTATCAGTGCAATCATTAACTCTTTGAGGACCAAGGCAATTTTTGGTACAAGTGCACAGAAGTTTTATATATTTAATTTAAGATGTTTTCAGGGAACAAGTGGGAGGTGTTTCGGCCATAATTTTGAAGCTGATTTAAAGGGAACCTGTCATCTCCGAAACACCCCCTGAACCAGAGTAAGCGGCGTATAGTGTAAGTGGTGCTGAATCCAAATATGTAAGTTTTATCTTCATACTCACTTCCATTCTGATGCTGCGCTCCCACAAACATGCAGTAAAATGCACTCACTATACTCCAGTGCTCACTCACATAATGGAGAGGACTCAAATAAGAGTCCAATGCATTTTACAGCTGGTTTGTGTGAGCACAGCATCGGAATGGAAGTGAGTATAAAGATAAAACGTACATATTCTGATTCAGCATCACTTACACTATACATCTCTTACTCTAGTTCAGGGGGTGTTTCGGAGATGACAGGTTCCCTTTAAGCTAGCATTAAAGGGGTTTTTCCAATGTTTACAAGCAGGGTGAGGTGTTGAAAAAAAAATGACTGACTGTACATGTCACTGACGTTCTGGTTTCAGCACTGAGCTCCCTTCTCTATTTTAAGTCCCTACTAGGCCAACAGTGTAACATACTGCTTACATGCCAATCAATGGCTTCAGTTGTGCCAACGATCACAAGCCCTGCCAACACATGTCACTGGTGAGGCCACAGACTGCTTGTAGTTGGCATGTCACGCTTCTGGTGTAGCAGAACCTGGAAGTGGAAGAGAAGGAACTGGTGCATTGGTGACAGGCGAGTATTTTTCTTACCTCTACAACCTGCCTGTAAAAATTAAAAAGTTGTTCCTGGTCTTGGATATACTGCAAAATACTTGGATATACTTGGGAAAACTTCTGATTAAAAAAAGGCATTTCTGCCATTGATTTTTGGTTTATTTCTAGGAACATGAGTTCACATAAAACTATTACTTAAAATATATTACAGTTATTTTTGTGAGGCCCCGGACTGTCCATATAAAACCCTAAGGAAACCTCAAAGCAGGAGCTGGCAAGAAAGTGACAAAGGGAGCTCCTTCCATTTTTTAACCACTATGATCATTAAAAGAGCTAATGGTGAACACAGGCAGGTAACTGACTCTACTGGCTCAGGTTTTACCGGTTTAAAACCAAAGTTAAAGTAGGCATCAAACATACATGGAGAGGGTGGAGCGCTGGAACATTTAGACGGTTATTCAAGTCCTTGTGGCCAGTGACACAGTCTACTAGGACGTGATTACTCAGTGCAGTGATTGGAAGTCCTTAAAGAGGACCTTGCTGTATAACATTTGCGCAAGGAGGGACTTGAGTAGGGATAGAATTTCTATAGGCAGGGTTAGTATCATTGTTCAAAAGACCCAGAAGTCAACTGTTAAATCCTTCTGCATTTTTTTTTTTTTTGGTGGCAAAAAACCCTAGTGTGCCCTGTCAGTAACGCTAGGTGCACAGCATGTTAAAACCGTTTAAAAGTCTATGTAGCTGACATCCGTTGTTACATTTAATACCGTTAATTCAGGCCGCAGTTCCTCATTTGCGCCTGCAGTTTAATTTGCCCAAGGAGGGAATTAAACTATAGAGATAGGATTTGGGTAGGTAGAAAGATTGTTTCTGTTCCAAAAAGACCAAAGTCCATTGTGAAATACGTCTGCTTTAGATATGAGCGAGCATACTCGTCCGAGCTTGGTGCTCGTATTAGTATCAGGGTACTCATAAGTGCTCGCTGCTCGGACGAGTATCTCGCCATGCTCGAGGAAATGGCAACTTCTGCATCGTGCATTTTTGGCGCCTATAAACTCAGCCAATCACAAGCCAGGAGACTCTGCGGTACACGCAGCATCACGTGGAGCCCTTACATGTCGATAGCAGGGGTTGGCTGGCCTGATCAGGTGACCCTGGAATATACTAGTGACTGGCCGCGGTGCTCGGCTCAGATGCCGTCTGGATGTCGTTAGGGATAGAGCTGCTGCGTTTCAGGGAGAGTGTTAGGGCCTGCATTTAGTTCTCTGTTAGGCAGGAATCACCCACAAAGAACCCAACAGCCCTTCTAAGGGCTACAAGACATTTTTTTGTCTCCTGGCTTGGCTGGCTGGCTGGCACTAGTAGTGCAGCTATCGCCATATATAACCCCCTTTTTTTTAAATGTTATAGCTCAGTGATACAAATCCATTTCACACAGCAGTGTGGAACCATTCTGTGTGTCACAGTTCAGCTGTCCACTCACTCCAATCCGTATTTTCTGTCCAGGTGACACTTTCTGTACGTCACTTAATACAACCAAGTCTTTTGCTGCCTGTCACGTATATAGCTTGATCCCAAAACTGTGCGACATT
>ONZH01018978.1:0-32545 GCA_900303285.1 Rhinella marina | reverse complement strand
TATTGTATATTTCAAGGTACACAGCCGTGTACTAACTGAACAGACGGTGGGTATTTACACCAGGTATGTGAAATAATTTAGCAAGAGAACGCACAGTACAGTGGCCAATTAAAAGGCCTAGATATTGTATATTTCAAGGTACACAGCCGTGTACTAACTGAACAGACGGTGGGTATTTACACCAGGTATGTGAAATAATTTAGCAAGAGAACGCACAGTACAGTGGCCAATTAAAAGGCCTAGATATTGTATATTTCAAGGTACACAGCCGTGTGTACTAACTGCTACAGACGGTGGGTATTTACACCAGGTATGTGAAATAATTTAGCAAGAGAACGCACAGTACAGTGGCCAATTAAAAGGCCTAGATATTGTATATTTCAAGGTACACAGCCGTGTACTAACTGAACAGACGGTGGGTATTTACACCAGGTATGTGAAATAATTTAGCAAGAGAACGCACAGTACAGTGGCCAATTAAAAGGCCTAGATATTGTATATTTCAAGGTACACAGCCGTGTACTAACTGAACAGACGGTGGGTATTTACACCAGGTATGTGAAATAATTTAGCAAGAGAACGCACAGTACAGTGGCCAATTAAAAGGCCTAGATATTGTATATTTCAAGGTACACAGCCGTGTACTAACTGAACAGACGGTGGGTATTTACACCAGGTATGTGAAATAATTTAGCAAGAGAACGCACAGTACAGTGGCCAATTAAAATGGCCTAGATATTGTATATTTTCAAGGTACACAGCCGTGTAGTAACTGAACAGACGGTGGGTATTTACACCAGGTATGTGAAATAATTTAGCAAGAGAACGCACAGTACAGTGGCCAATTAAAAGGCCTAGATATTGTATATTTCAAGGTACACAGCCGTGTAGTAACTGAACAGACGGTGGGTATTTACACCAGGTATGTGAAAATAATTTAGCAAGAGAACGCACAGTACAGTGCCAATTAAAAGGCCTAGATTATTGTATATTTCAAGGTACACAGCCGTGTACTAACTGCTCAGACGGTGGGTATTTTACACCAGGTTTTTAAAATAATTTAGCAAGAGAACGCACAGTATAGTGGCAAATTTAAAAGGCCTAGATATTGTATATTGAAGGTACACTGCCGTGTACTAACTGTACAGACGGTGGGTATTTACACCAGGTATGTGAAATAATTTAGCAAGAGAACGCACAGTACAGTGGCCATTAAATGGCCTAGATATTGTATATTTCAAGGTACACAGCCGTGTACTAAACTGAACAGACGGTGGGTATTTACACCAGGTATGTGAAATAATTTAGCAGAGAACGCCACAGTACAGTGGCCAATTAAAGGCCTAGATATTGTATATTTCAAGGTACACAGCCGTGTACTAACTGAACAGACGGTGGGGTATTTACACCAGGTATGTGAAATAATTTAGCAAGAGAACGCACAGTACAGTGGCCAATTAAAAGGCCTAGATATTGTATATTTCAAGGTACACAGCCGTTGTACTAACTGCTCAGACGGGTGGGTATTTACACCAGGTTTTTAAAATAATTTAGCAAGAGAACGCACAGTATAGTGGCAAATTAAAAGGCCTAGATATTGTATATTTTCAAGGTACACTGCCGTGTACTAACTGTACAGACGGTGGGTATTTACACCAGGTATGTGAAATAATTTAGCAAGAGAACGCACAGTACAGTGGCCCAATTAAATGGCCTAGATATTGTATATTTCAAGGTACACAGCCGTGTACTAACTGAACAGACGGTGGGTATTTACACCAGGTATGTGAAATAATTTAGCAGAGAACGCACAGTACAGTGGCCAATTAAAGGCCTAGATATTGTATATTTCAAGGTACACAGCCGTGTACTAACTGAACAGACGGTGGGTATTTACACCAGGTATGTGAAATAATTTAGCAAGAGAACGCACAGTACAGTGGCCAATTAAAAGGCCTAGATATTGTATATTTCAAGGTACACAGCCGTGTACTAACTGCTCAGACGGTGGGTATTTACACCAGGTTTTTAAAATAATTTAGCAAGAGAACGCACAGTATAGTGGCAAATTAAAAGGCCTAGATATTGTATATTTCAAGGTACACTGCCGTGTACTAACTGTACAGACGGTGGGTATTTACACCAGGTATGTGAAATAATTTAGCAAGAGAACGCACAGTACAGTGGCCAATTAAATGGCCTAGATATTGTATATTTCAAGGTACACAGCCGTGTACTAACTGAACAGACGGTGGGTATTACACCAGGTATGTGAAATAATTTAGCAAGAGAACGCACCAGTACGGTGGCCAATTAAAGGCCTAGATATTGTATATTCTAGGTACACCAGCCTGTACTAACTGAACAGACGGTGAGGTATTTACACCAGGTTATGTGAAATAATTAAGCAAGAGAACGCCACAGTACAGTGGCCAATTAAAAGGCCTAGATATTGTATATTTCAAGGTACACAGCCGTGTACTAACTGCTCAGACGGTGGGTATTTACACCAGGTTTTTAAAATAATTTAGCAAGAGAACGCACAGTATAGTGGCAAATTAAAAGGCCTAGATATTGTATATTCAAGGTACACTGCCGTGTACTAACTGTACAGACGTGGGTATTTACACCAGGTATGTGAAATAATTTAGCAAGAGAACGCACAGTACAGTGGCCAATTAAATGGCCTAGATATTGTATATTCAAGGTACACAGCCGTGTACTAACTGAACAGACGGTGGGTATTTACACCAGAGTATGTTGAAATAATTTAGCAAAGAGAACGCCACAGTACAGTGGCCAATTAAATGGCCTAGATATTGTATATTTCAAGGTACACAGCCGTGTACTAAATGAACAGACGTGGGTATTTACACCAGGTATGTGAAATAATTTAGCAAGAGAACGCACAGTATAGTGGCCAATTAAAAGGCCTAGATATTGTATATTTCAAGGTACACAGCCATGTACTAACTGCTCAGACGGTGGGTATTACACCAGGTATGTGAAACAATTTAGCAAGAGAACGCACAGTATAGTGGCAAATTAAAAGGCCTAAGATATTGTATATTCAAGGTACACTGCCGTGTACTAACTGTACAGACGGTGGGTATTTACACCAGGTATGTGAAATAATTTAGCAAGAGAACGCACAGTACAGTGGCCAATTAAATGGCCTAGATATTGTATATTTCAAGGTACACAGCCGTTGTACTAACTGAACAGACGGTGGGTATTTACACCAGGTATGTTGAAATAATTAGCAAGAGAACGCACAGTACAGTGGCCAATTAAAAGGCCTAGATATTGTATATTTCAAGGTACACAGCCGTGTACTAACTGAACAGACGTTGGGTATTTACACCAGGTATGTGAAATAATTTAGCAAGAGAACGCACAGGTACAGTGGCCAATTAAAAGGGCCTAGATATTGTATATTTCAAGGTACACAGCCGTGTACTAACTGCTCAGACGGTGGGTATTTACACCAGGTATGTGAAATAATTTAGCAAGAGAACGCCACAGTATAGTGGCAAATTAAAAGGCCTAGGATATTGTATATTTCAAGGTACACTGCCGTGTACTAACTGTACAGACGGTGGGTATTTACACCAGGTATGTGAAATAATTTTAGCAAGAGAACGCCACAGTACAGTGGCCAATTAAATGGCCTAGATATTGTATATTTCAAGGTACACAGCCGTTGTACTAACTGAACAGACGGTGGGTATTTACACCAGGTATGTTGAAATAATTTAGGCAAGAGAACGCACAGTACAGTGGCCAATTAAAAGGCCTAGATATTGTATATTTCAAGGTACACAGCCGTGTACTAACTGAACAGACGCGTGGGTATTTACACCAGGTATGTGAAATTAATTTAGCAAGAGAACGCACAGTACAGTGGCCAATTAATAAGGCCTAGATTATTGTATATTTCAAGGTACACAGCCGTGTACTAACTGCTCAGACGGTGGGTATTTACACCAGGTTTTTAAAATTAATTTAGCAAGAGAACGCACAGTATAGTGGCAAATTAAAAGGCCTAGATATTGTATATTTCAAGGTACACTGCCGTGTACTAACTGTACAGACTGTGGGTATTTACACCAGGTATGTGAAATAATTTAGCAAGAGAACGCACAGTACAGTGGCCAATTAAATGGCCTAGATATTGTATATTTCAAGGTACACAGCCGTGTACTAACTGAACAGACGGTGGGTATTTACACCAGGTATGTGAAATAATTTAGCAAGAGAACGCACAGTACAGTGGCCAATTAAAAGGCCTAGATATTGTATATTTCAAGGTACACAGCCGTGTACTAACTGAACAGACGGTGGGTATTTACACCAGGTATGTGAAATAATTTAGCAAGAGAACGCACAGTACAGTGGCCAATTAAAAGGCCTAGATATTGTATATTTCAAGGTACACAGCCGTGTACTAACTGCTCAGACGGTGGGTATTTACACCAGGTTTTTAAAATAATTTAGCAAGAGAACGCACAGTATAGTGGCAAATTAAAGGCCTAGATATTGTATATTTCAAGGTACACTGCCGTGTACTAACTGTACAGACGGTGGGTATTTACACCAGGTATGTGAAATAATTTAGCAAGAGAACGCACAGTACAGTGGCCAATTAAATGGCCTAGATATTGTATATTTCAAGGTACACAGCCGTGTACTAACTGAACAGACGGTGGGTATTTACACCAGGTATGTGAAATAATTTAGCAAGAGAACGCACAGTACAGTGGCCAATTAAAAGGCCTAGATATTGTATATTTCAAGGTACACAGCCGTGTACTAACTGAACAGACGGTGGGTATTTACACCAGGTATGTGAAATAATTTAGCAAGAGAACGCACAGTACAGTGGCCAATTAAAAGGCCTAGATATTGTATATTTCAAGGTACACAGCCGTGTACTAACTGCTCAGACGGTGGGTATTTACACCAGGTTTTTAAAATAATTTAGCAAGAGAACGCACAGTATAGTGGCCAATTAAAAGGCCTAGATATTGTATATTTCAAGGTACACAGCCGTGTACTAACTGTACAGACGGTGGGTATTTACACCTGGTATACAAAAAGGGTATTGCAGGCACACAGAACCCAGAACACTAGAGCCAAATAAACTGTATTTAAAAAAATAAAATAAAATTCACAGCCGTATACTGCCAGATCAGATGGTGCATATACACACTAGTTATATAACAGGGTTTTTCAGCCAAAAAGAACGCTGAACAGTAGTGCCAAATATAGTTTGGTATGTAGCAGAACACCTAATACACCACTAATGCCTCTCTCGGTCCCTACTCCAGCACCTATCCCTGAATACGGCAGCCGTTCTCTGTAAAGTGTATCTTGTAGTAAAGCTATCACTGTAGTGCACTATAGTAGCCCTGATAAGGGCTTTTAATCACGCTCCTGCCTGTCCAACTGCTAAAACCTGTCTGTCCCTGCTCCAGCCTCTGTCCCTGACTAAGTTCACGCAGCATATGCGTACGAGCAGGAAGAGCTGAGTTTTTAATATTCGAGGTCACATGGTTTTTCCAGCCAATCCATGTAGACGCTGTTTTCGCGCTGCCAGCGTGCTCAGCGTGCCTGTCATACCCCCCCTGCATGTTGATTGGTGGAAAAAGAGCGCCAGGGAAGGTGGGAGGGGAAACGAATTCTAAGTGCGCCATCGTCATTATACTCGATTGAAATCGATTATGCCGAATAGCGTAGTATTCGATCGAATACCGGCTCGATCGAACACTACTCGCTCATCTCTAAACCTTACCTCAAAAATACAGGGACAGGTTCTCTGCTTTGCGGCATAAACGGGTTCTTCAGATGGGGTGGATACTGGAGGAAGAACCGTTCTCTGGAAAGATGGAGCCAAGCAAGGACCATTCATCCTTAATCCAGTCAGAAAGGCCCCCCCAGAACATGTAAGGTTGAGTCTCATTGTTCCATGCAAGTTCGGCAGCCAAGGTATGAAACTGGATGGCGTAGTGACCCACAGACAAGGGACCATGTCGTAGACGCAGCAGAACTGATGCAGCGGAGAACGTGCAGCCGGGCTCTTCAAGGACCAGCTGGAAGGTAGCCAGGAAAGACTGCAGATTAGTGGTCTCTGTACCTCCATGTTCCCATTTAGAATGTCCAGAGCAATGGCCTCATCAGACAGCAGGGACACAATGAATGCAAACTTGGACTGCCCAGTGGGAAACTTCTGCCCATGCTACTCAAAGTGGATCAGGCGCTGGTTCAGGAAACCACGACAGGTTTTGGGATCTCCACCATACCGTGATGGCAGGGAGAGCTGCACACCACCGGCACACAAATACAGATTCACCGGTATGGGTATTTTAGGGGTAGGGACCCTGCAGTAGCTGGAAAAGAGATGGCATCCAGACGAGCAGCGACATTTTGCATGAACATCATAACATCCTGACGTTCACTCTAACACCTCACTTCATGTAACCCTTGCTGAACGACAGGCTTGGGTTGACCAGCGGGGTCCATGGCCTGAGTGTATTGTCACGAACCAGCAGAAGTGAACCCACCATGCCACGCATTCTTCCTCCTCTAAGGACGTTGTCTAAGTGAACCCCTTGTTCTTCTCAGTATCCCTGATGGCGGGGATAGGCTTTTTCGAGAGGAACACCAGTTTGCTACATCTTGATGAGGATTGCCAAACGAGGCAGCTGGTCAAGGCAGACCAGGAGGTACCTGAGCAAGGTACCAATGATACAGCCGATTCATAGTAACATAGTAACATAGTTTGTAAGGCCGAAAAAAGACATCTGTCCGAATCCAGTTCAGATTCGTAACGGTGCAATCGTGCAGGACCAAAGGATGAGGCAGAGGTGAAGTCAAACAAGCAATAGGTCAGGGCAGGTGGCACAGGTACAAGTCAGGGAGTCCGGGTCGGCAGAAGGAGAGTCAAGGCAAGCAGGCAGGGATCAGGTAGCAGAGTCCAACAACACAAGCACGGGTCAGGTACACAGAAACACAAGCTCAGCAAGGACACAAATACCTTGTCACTCAGGCATCTGGGAAGGGGGCTGAGCCACTTATATACATGCAGGAGGGCTAGGATTGGTCATCGAGGTCTCATGATCTAACCCATAAAACACAGGAAGTGAGGCATGCCGGCTCTTAAGGAAGTGCTGCAGGGAAGAAGCAGCAAACAAACTATGGACAGGGCTGAAAAGAGACTGTGGAGCAGATCCCAGAAGAAACAGTACCGGCAAGGGCAGAGCCCAGAACTGCAGCAGTAAATGGGGTAGCACAGCCAGCAAATCACCACTGAACACGGCGCCCAGGACTGCGGTGGCAAGCAGAAGAACAGCAGTGCACAGCAGCTGCTGTTACAATGGGCCACTCTGTTGACTCCTCAGAGGCTTGCCACACTTACCACTGAGAGACTGGGCAACTTTGTTTACTCATCATGTCATTACCACCCTCATTGTGACTGACCACTATGAGGACTCCTCAGGCGATTGCCATCCTCACCACTCTGTGACTAGTTCACTTTGTTGACTCCTCTCCTCACCACTATGTGACTGGGCCACTGTGTTGACTCCTCATGTGATTGCAAACTTACCACTCAGTTACTGGGCCATTTTTTTGAATACGGAAGCGTTTGCCACCTCTCCACTCTGTGACTGGGCCACTGTGTTGACTTCTCATGCGTTTGCTGCCATAAACACACCGTGACTGGACCATTGTGTTGACTGCTCATGCGTTTGCCACACTCACTACTCTGTGACTGACGACTATGTTAAGTCCTTATGTGTTTGCTGCCCTCACCACTCTATGATTGCGCCCCTGTGTTGGTAACTGACCACCCTCACCACTCTTTACCTGGGCCACTGTGTTGACTCAAATGTTTACCACCTCACCACTCTGTGACTATGCCACTCTGTTAACTCTTCATGCGTTTGCTGCTCTTACCGCTCTGTGACTGGACTACTGTGTTGACTTGTCATGTGATTGTTGCCCATCCCACTCGGTGCTTGGGCCACTGTGTTGACTCCTTATGTGTTTGTACCCTCACTACTCTGTAACTGACCATTATTTTAACTCCTTATGTGTTTGCAGCCCTCGCCACTCTGTGATTGGGCCACTGTGTTGACTCTTCATGCATTTGCTGCTCTTATTACTCTTTGACTAGGCCATTGTGTTGACTCCTCATTCATTTGCCACTCTTCCTACTCTTTGATTAGTCAATCGTTTTTCACCCTCACCACTCTTTCACTCCTAATGAAGTTGCCACCTGCACACTTTCTCACTGGGCCACTCATCATGTGTTTGCACACTTTCTCACTGGGCCACTCCTCATGTGTTTGCCACTCTCACTACTCTGTGACTGACCACTATGATAACTTCTCATGCATTAGCCACTGTTTTGGCTAATGTGTTTGCCTCCGTCACCACTCTGTATCTTATCCACTGTGTTGACTCCTCATGCATTTGCCACCCTCACTACTCTGTGACTAGGCCATTGTGTTGACTCCTCATTCATTTGCTGCCTTCCCTACTCTGTGACTGGGCTATTGTGTTGACTGCTCAAGTGGTAGTTGCCTCCACATTTTGTGACTGTGCCACTGTTTTGACTCCTCATGTATTTGCCACCCTCACCACTCTATGACTGGGCCATTGTATTTACTCCTCATGCAGTTGCGACCCTCTCCACTTCGTGACTGGGCCACTGTGTTGACTTCTCAGGCATTTTCCTCTATTACCACTCTGTGACAAGGCTAATTTGTTGACTACTCATCCAGTTGCCACCTCACCACTCTGTGACTGGGCCACTGTGTTGAATCCTCATGCATTTGTCAGCTTTTCAGTCTTAAACTGGGCCACTATGTAAACTCCTCATGCGTTTGCCACCCTAATCCCTCTGTGATTTCACCATTTTGTTGACTCCTTAAGTGGTTGCCATCTCACCAATCTGTGAATGAGCTACGGGATTGACTCCTTATGCTTTTGCCACCCTCACTACTCTCTGACTGACCAATATGTTGAAACCTCATGCTTTTGCCACCGCCACAGTTTGTGACTGGGCCACTGTGTTGACTCCTCATGTATATGACACTCTCACCATTCTGTTACTGGGCCATTTTGTTGACACCTCATGTGGTTAAAAACCTCCGCCTAAGATAACAGGGCACACTGTGTTGACTCCTCATGTAGTTGCTACTATCTGCCCTCTATTTCAGGGCCACTATTGTTCCTGTTTGGCCTTGTTGACATCACCATTTATTTTACCCTTCATCTGATCTGTCAGAATGGTGGAAAAATGAGAAACAACTGATCCTGTCTTTGGATCATCCGTAAGGATTCTATCACACTGTGCCTTTTTTGCATCCAGATATGCTCATGATTTGGCAGCCAAAAAAAGGTGTGGGTACAAAACACCTCGTCATTTCTGTTTTGGTCTCCTTACAACCTCCCCACTGTCATGGGGGCACTACTTGTTTCATTGTGTAACAGAGCAGGTTCTGTAGAAATCTATGTGGAATCAGCTGACAAGCTTTCACCTTCTCAACTTTGAAGCATGGTGGAGGGGCCATCATAGTCTGCGGTGCTTCACTGCCTTAGGAAGGGAAGAAATTCATGACCTCAAGCTCAAGACGCATTGGTTAATGGATGACTGCTCAATGTACTCAATAAAAGACACGAATGGTACAACAGTTTATGTTATTAGTTTAGTGATAGATGATGTATAGATGATAGATGATGTATTGAATTATTTATATAAATTTACATGAATGATTAAAAAGACCAAAGAAGAAAATTTTGACAAAAGATTGGTAAACTCTCAGAAATCAGAAGTTCAATTCCTAATAATAAATAAAACATTTGCATTGTAGAATTTATATTATTCACATAGTCTTTCTTAGTATTACTATTACAGTTCTTAACAATTCCCCCTGTGAGATCTCTGGATGTAAATCAGTCCCAGGTAATGAATATAAGCAGCTCATGACTGTCATCTCTCCTCTGTGCTGAGGTTCTGTGGAGCTGTCAGTGACCAGACTGCAGGAGAAGATCTTATCAGTGATGACCTGGTCTCCCACCTACTCTTTATCCTCTATGTTTATTATCTTTCTACCTGTGACATTATCTGGTCAGATATCCTCATCGTGTAGACTGAGGAACCTGGAAGTTGAATTTGAATACAAATATTACCAGAAAGGAGACATCATTATCGGAGGACTGATTTCTGCTCATGATGATGTTATAAATGTTCCCATATTTTCTAAACCTATTTGTTTACTTTTTCACTGTGTACAGTGAGTACTTTTTTACTACTTCACACAATCATTTCTGATTGCATTACACTGTGTATATGGTAAATGCATTGCTTCTGGGGAAGATTTCAGTGACTCACAAAGGTATCTCACGGCAACACATCAGGTCCATATCCAGACTAGAAATAAGTGAACCCCTCAGCACCATTTTACTGCACTTGCTGGTGGGATTATACACTAGAGAGGAAAACGAAGGATTCACACATGACCCTAAAAAGAAGTGGGGGATGGCTTTCCAGGCCAACAGAAAACCTGGATGAGCCAGTCAGTGCTGTAGCAGGCAGGGAGGAGCCCTAGCAAACCGAGAAGAATGTCATTCTGTATTGGGCTGTGAATGAGGGTGGACAGGTCTATGCAGTGGCTGACAGCAAAATGATCTTAGGTACAGTCTACAGTCACACATAAAGCTTGTATTCTACTGCCAGGGATATTGAAGGGAAAAGATAGTATTAGAAAGAAGATGTCAGCTAGGAAGTGAGAAGCTGAGGCTGGGTGTGCCTGGCAGTGTGTTCCAGCTGCATTTACTACCTCATGACACAGCAGCAGCTGTAGATTGTCAAATGCAGCTACCTGAGAGGACATATCTTTCATTTCCCTTGAAATGAAAGATTTCTTTCAGTCCAAACTCCATGTAAGAGTATCTCCACATAGTTATTTTTTATTTTGTTTAGGTTTGATAAAATAGTATGTTTTTTTCTTACAATATGCAGGGTAGAGGACGATAACATCTATGAGTGATAGTAGGCCAAAATTTGTTTTTCATAATAATACAAAATAGGTCTGTGTGCATTCCCACACAGTTCAAATTGATTATTATTATTATTAGTAGTAGTAGTAGTATTTTTTTTGGGGGGGGGGGAATGGTGGGGTTAAGTTTCAGAAGACAGCATATACGTGTCTTACAATATGCAGGGAAGCTGACGATAATATTTGTGAGTTATATACTAGGCAGAAATCCATACATGTGCATCTCCACACAGTTCAAATGTAATTATTTGTTGAAGTTTGGGAAAACAGCATACACCTATTTTCACAGAGTAGCAGACAATAATATCTATGAGAGATAAAGTGACATACGAAGCAAAAATCTGTATTGATTCATCTTTACACAGATCACATGAAATGTTTTTTGGGGGTTGAAGTTTGGGAAAACACCATATATGTCACTTACAATATGTAGGGTAGTGGAGGATAACGTGACATAGCAAACTAAACTCTGTGTGTGTGCATCTCCACACAGTTGAAATGTATTATTTTTTGGGGGTTGAAGTTTGGAAACACAGTTTACAGTTTAAATGAAACTAAAATGTTGAATTAAACCTTGTTTAACCGACAAGCAAGATTATTAAGCTTTGATTCGCAAATTGGATTGAAGAAGCTGAATAATTTTACTGTTACTGTAGTGCCTATCTTTTTAGATAGATAAGCAATTCTATTAGGCCTTGATTCTCAAATTGTGGTGAATAAGCGGTCTAATACTACTGTTATTGGGGGTGTCCACCTTGTTAAATAGATAATTCCAATAGACCTTAATTCTCAAATTGTGGTGAATAAGCTGTGTAATGTAACTGCTATTGGGGTGTCCACCTTGTTTAATAAATAAGCAATTCCATAAGGCCTTGATTCTTAAACTGAGGTGAATAAGCTCTGTAATTTAACCATTATTGGGTTGCCCACTTTGTTTAATAGAAAAGCAATTCTATTAGGCCTTGATTCTCAAATTGGCATGAATGAGCTGTCTAATACTACTGTTATTGGGGTGTCCACCTTGTTAAATAGATTAGTAATTCCAATAGACCTTAATTCTCAAATTGAGATGAGTAAGCTGTTTAATGTAACTGTTATTGGGGTGCCAAACCTTTTAAATAGATAAGCAATTCTATTGCACCTTGATTCTTAAATTGGGGTGAATAAGCTGTGTAAGGGTCCATTCACACATCCGCAAAACACAGACACCGGCCTTTTGCCGGCACTATAGAAATGCCTTAACTTGTCCATGGCTGCAGACAAGAATAGGACATGTTCTATTTTTTTTTCGGGGCCGCTGAACGGAAGTGTGGATGCGGACAGCACACTGTGTTGAAAATTAATGGGTCCGCACCCGTTCCGGAAAATTGCTGAATGGAGGCGAAAGCATTCATACGGATGTGTGAATGGACCCTTATACTGTAAGAAATACTGTTTTTTGGAATAATATATACTTTATATTGCATTATATTGTATAAATTATGAGGGATTTATTTCTGTGAACCAGAGAAAGAGATGAGTACTGTAGGTGACTCTATGTCTTTATGGTGTACGTCCTTCATCAATAAAAATAATTGTAATTTCAATTGTCCACACTGAACCATATACCTTTTTAATATGTTCACTCTTGTGTCTCATTGATTGCATCCAGCCTTTGAATCTGACCGAGTAAGAGGTTCTATTATGTACAGTGTATATTTAATACATTTATAAATATAATAATTTCTTACAATACTATTGTTACTGTATTTGGGTGTCCACTTTGTTTAACAGAAAATCAATTCCATTAGACCTTAAAGGGAACCTGTCCTCTCCGAAACACCCCCTGAACAACAGTAAGCGTTGTATAGTGTAAGTGATGCTGAATCCGAATATGTTAGTTTTATCTTTATACTCACTTCCATTCTGACTCTGTGCTCCCACAAAACTGCAGTAAAATGCACTCAGTGGACTCTTCTTTGAGACTTCTCCATTATGTGAGTGAGCACCGGAGTCCACTGAGTGCATTTTACTGCTGATTTGTGGGAGCACAGCGTCGGAATGGAAGTGAGTATGAAGATAAAAATTACATAACCGGACTCAACGTCACTTACACTATACACCGCTTACTCTAGCTCAGGGGGTGTTTCAGAGATGACAGGTTCCCTTTAAGTCTCGAATTGAGGTGAACAAACTGTCCAGTGCCCAGTTATTGGGGCATCCGCATTGACATTAAAGTTACATATACATTTACTGTACAGTATGTCCAACAAAGAGGTGCTAAGGCCCTACAAAGAAACAGGCAGTGGTAAAAATGTTGCTGGAGCTGGCACAAGTAGTAGCACAAGAAGGGGGGTTGTACAGTAGCAGCTGCCACAGCAATGGGCCACAGCTCCCAGTGTCATCCAGAAGTCATGTTTTGATGACCAATGCCTCTGTGTTCCTGTAGTAGCAACTATTAAAGTTACATGGGAGCAAGTGGTGCAAGCAGTTAGAGACACGGCCATGAGACTGGTGAGGTTGACATTAGTGACGTGCAGACAGTAGTGGATGATAATGTAGCCAATTATATGTGGCAGACTGGTGAAGAGAGGGCTTTAACCTCATCATCAGGCGGGGAGGGTAGCAGCTTAACAATATTAAAAAAGAAATCATCATATATCTCTGGTATAGGCTGTAGCGTAGTTCAGGAAGTTCTATTGTATACTTCCCACACAGTCCAAGCAACAAAAGAGCCCGCTGTATTATATTAACATCTTGTCAAGAATTTACCTGTCTGAGCTCCAGCAGAAGTCTCCCTTCTTCAGGCCTGAGTGTAACACTGTGCCATTCTTCCTGCTCCTCCTCCTTTCAGCCCCAGAGAAGACCTTCAGTGAAGTCCTCTCTGTCTTCACTGCTACTTCTTAGTGGGGCTCCTTCCTTTTTGCTAAGAAGTGGCAAGAAAACCACACCACACCCTATGCTAGACAGTCAAGAGAGTCCACTTGATAACGACTTGTGTGAGAGTATCACCATTGTGCTGCCCTGAGAAGAAGATTCAGGAGGAGGCGGGGAACCCCATGCGTAGCTGCGTTGATAGTGGTGGTAACAATGGCACCTGTAGCCCCAGAATTGGCATTGGAGGCAGTAACAGTGGCAATCAGGGCAAATGCAGAGCAGGGGGGGCCCAGTAGCACACAGTCAAAGTGGCAGGGAGGTTGAAGACTCTGATTAAAATGTATGCTGGACATGACCAGGGTGTTGAGGAAGAGGCAACATCAGTGGAGGAGGGTAATGATGGCAGCAGCAACAATAAAGAGCAGAGGCAACATACCTCCCAAAGAACAGCCAAGGCCAAACCTGCTTTGGGGTCTGGTGATGCCACTAACACTGTTGGTGGGTTAGACCCAAAATCTGCCAGAGCTAAGCCCAGCTTGGCTGCCTGTTGCTCTGTGCAAGCAACTCCCATGTGGTGTTTTTTCTCTATAAGGCGGGCACACAAAACCACAGCCATATGCAAATAAAATAAGCTGTGGGCTTACCAACACAATCATTTGTACCAGAGGTCTATTACATAACATGAGGCGGGAAAATACAACTAACCGTCTGGCCTCCTCCCAGTTATCTTTGTGGCAGCCAACCCGAATCCCCAAGCAATACAGTGTTCTTCTCATCATCATGATTATCAACATCATCATTACTTTCTTCTTCTCCAGCTAGGACTCCTCCTTGTCCTCTGTTCCATTGTGAGACATCTATAATGGAATGTTTGACCATGGAAAAAACTATTCTCCACCGACAGTTAGCTGGCAGCGACTGTACCACCACCTGGCCACATTGCTGGTGGTACAGTCGCTGCCATACCATTGTAGTACTGCCTACACTATACTCTTATTTATTTTTTTTTTTTTTGATTATTGCTGTGTGGCAAGTTGCACGGTGTACAGTACATGTCTTTCACAGCTCACTAGGTCAATGCTTTTTGTACTAGTGGAGAGGCAGCACCTCAAGTCCGCACCCCAATAACATGGTCAGGACAAGTCCTTTTGACCCCCAACCCCCCTTACCAAAGATCTCTTCAGGTCGATTCCTCTTTGCACAGACACTATCCCATCTCCAACAGCGGTAATTGACCAGAAGCGCTATCGCCTGGCAAAGCAGCACCCCAGCAACATGGCCAGGAGAGGTCCTTTTGACCCCCCAACACCTTCTGCCACAATTTGTTTGGGACAGCTCCCACATCAGGCAATCATCTTCCATACACGGACACTATCCCATCATACCAGAATCCCACCCAGTAACCGGGGACGTAGCTAGAAATGACTGGGCTCCACAGTATGGAGCACCCCGTTTCCCCAACACACACACACATTTAAAATACAATTCTTTGAAAAAATAAACATTTTCTGACAACCAAAACTTGTTTTTATAATTCTGTCTACAAATCTGCATGAGGCCTTTTTTGTGGACAAACTATAGTTTTTACAGATGAGTGAACCAATGTTGCTCCAATTGCCCTCAAAACCCACTTTAACCTAAAAATTTAAACTAAAAATTTTAAGAAAAACTTACTGTATCTCTTTTCATTTAATTTTTTTAAACATTTTTTTCCCTGCTGCACTACTACAATGG
Organism: Rhinella marina; assembly: GCA_900303285.1. Lineage (NCBI taxonomy): Eukaryota > Metazoa > Chordata > Amphibia > Anura > Bufonidae > Rhinella > Rhinella marina. Next base: position 16,889 of record ONZH01018978.1, on the reverse strand, counting down.
TACTGCAGTGACTGCACCACCAGCAACATGATCTGGTGTGGGCTCAGCTGGTAGACAAACTAATTGGTGGTGGAGAAAAGATTTTTCATGGCCAAAAATTCAATTACAGATGTCTCATGATGGAGCCAAGGACAAGGAGGAGTTTTAGCAGGAGAAGAAAAAGGTAATGATGATGACAAAGATTCTGTATTGCTTAGGGATGCGGGTTGGTTGCCACAAATAGGACCAGGAGAAGGACAGACTTGTTCCGATAGGGAATGATGGCCAGTTGTATTTTTGCAAAGGATTTGGTGATGCTGCCTCATATGCTGCAGTAGACCTCTGGTACCTATTATTGTGTTTGAATGGTCACACCTTATTTTAATCCTGCAGATCTTTCACACTGCTGTGGTTTTATGTGTCCACCTTATGGAAAACAAGCACCATACGGGAGTTGCTCACACAGAGCTACAGGTAGCCAAGTTGAGCTTAGCTCTGGAACATTTGGGGTCTAACCCACTCAGAGCATCAGCAGAACTAGAAGCAGACATGGCTGTTCTTTGGGAGGTGCGTTGACTCTGCTCTTTATTGCTGCCGACAGCGCCCTTCTCCACTGGTGTTGCCTCTTCTTTAGCACCTTTATCCAGCTACCAGGTCCTATCCAGAACACAATCATCATTGGAGTCCTCAACCTTCCTGCTGCTTTTATCAGACTGTGAGGTATAATGGCGGGTCATTTGTTCTCCCCCCCCCCCCACTTCTGCTCTGCATTTGCCTGACTGTCACTGTCACTGCCTTCACCATCAACGCTGTGGCTATGGGTGCCAGTATTACCACCACCATCAACATAGCTATGCATGGAGTCCCCAATCTCTTCCTCAACCTCTTCCTCAGGGCACCCCAAATAGTGGCGGCTCTCAATGCACATGGTTGGAATTTCTTACTACTTCTTAGAAAAAGGTTAAGAAGGGACAGTGAAGACTCCACTGAAAGCCTTCTTTGGGGCTGCAAAGAGGAGGAGCAGGAGGAATGCAGTGACCCTTAGCTGGATGGCATGGTGTCGGACTCTGAAGTCACCTCCATGTCATACTGCTGCAAATGAGAGATAAGGTGAGCCATCCAATCCACAATCTCATCTTTTTTCTCCTCAACTATAACATTGCGCCTTTCCAAAGCCAGCAAGGTCAACTTACTACTATTCCTACTACTCCTATTCATACTACTACTACTTCTATTTCTACTACTACTACTACTACTACTTGTGGCTAGATAGTTGGTGTTACCCATACCCACATTCGGGGTCTGGGTCTTTCATTTGGCACCCTTTTGTAGCTCAGACATTTTCCTGTGTGTTGGTGTAGTATATATATATATATATATATATTTTTTTTTTTCTTTTTTAATAAAATCAAAATAAAAAAATGATTGTGTGAATACAAAAGTAAAGGGAAATAGATTTAGGCCTAAATTTGTTATCCCTCACAGATAGTTTTGTGTGTTGGCCTGTGTATTGGTGTTGATCACCTATATGCTGGTTTAACACCTTGACGACCTAGGACGAGAATGCTCATCCTAATATGGCGTTACTTAACGCCCTAGGACAAGCAGTCTCGTCCTAGGGTTAAGGTGCTGCTGCTGCCCGCTTCCGCAATCTGCAGCAGGGGCCTGGATGATACTAACAGCCGGGCCTCTGCTGTATCCGCCAGCACCGGTGATTACACCGATGCCGGCGGATTAACCCCTTGTATGCCACGGTCACGCTGACCGCGGCATACAAGGCAATTGCGGCAGCTTTTAAAGCCATCGGGTCCCCGTGAGGCGGTGGGGGGGGGGCCTGATGGCTGAGATGGAAGCCCCGATGCCTTGCCCAGAGGCATCGGGACTCCCATCTACGGAAGCCCAGGAGACCCAGCCACAGCGCTGGGTCTCCTAGGCCAGTGATTTTCAACCAGTGTGCCTCCAGCTGTTGCAAAACTACAACTCCCACCATGCCCTTCTGTAGGCTGATAGCTGTAGGCTGCCTGGGCATGATGGGAGTTGTAGTTTAGCAACAGCTGGAGGCACACTGGTTGAAAATCACTGTCCTAGGCAACGGTCAGCGTCTCACAGTGTGAGACGCTGACAGTTGAATACAGCACAATACAGATGTATTGTGCTGCATTCAATCAGGGATCAGACCCTGAAATGTTAAAGTCCCTTACTGGGACATAAGTGAAATGTTAAAAAAAAAGTTAAATAAAAGTGTTTTAACAAAAAAAATAAAAAAAAATAATAAAGTTCCAATTAAAAAAAAGCCCCTTCCCCATAAAGAAACACATAAAAATAGAAAAAAAAATACATATTAGGTATCGCCACGTCCGTAAAAACCTGCTTTATTAAAATATCACATGATCCAGCCCGCCCGGTCAACACCGTAAAAAATAAAAAATAAAAACTGTCTAAAAAAAGCCATTTTTTGTCACATTTCATCACAAAAAATGTAATACCAAGCGATCAAAAAAGTGTATGCCCCTAAAAATAGTACCAATCTAACCGTCATCTCAACCCGCAAAAAATGAGCTTCTACCTGAGACAATCGCCCAAAAAATAAAAAAACTACAGCTCCCTGACTATGGAGACCCTAAAACATGATTTTTTTTTGTTTCAAAAAGGATATTATTGTGTAAAACTTAAATAAATAAAAATAAGTATACATGTTAGGTATCGCCACGTCCGTAAAAACCTGCTCTACAGAAATATAGCATGATCTCTCCCCTCAGGTGAACACTGTAAAAAATAAAAAATAAAAACTGTCTAAAAAAAGCCATTTTTTGTCACATTTCATCAAAAAATTGTAATACCAAGCGATCAAAAAAGCGTATGCCCCAAAAATAGTACCAATCTAATCGTCATCTCATCCCGCAAAAAATGAGCCCCTACCTGAGACAATCGCCCAAAAAATAAAAAAAACTACAGCTCTCTGACTATGGAGACACTGAAACATGATTTTTTTTTTGTTTCAAAAAGGATATTATTGTGTAAAACTTAAATAAATAAAAATAAGTATACATGTTAGGTATCGCCACGTCCGTAAAAACCTGCTCTACAGAAATATAGCATGATCTCTCTCCTCAGGTGAACACTGTAAAAAATAAAAAATAAAAACTGTCTAAAAAAAGCCATTTTTTGCCACATTTCATCACAAAAAATGTAATACCAAGTGATCAAACAAGCGTATGCCCCCAAAAATAGTACCAATCTAATCGTCATCTCATCCCGCAAAAAATGAGCCCCTACCTGAGACAATCGCCCAAAAAATTAAAAAAATTACAGCTCTCTGACTATGGAGACACTAAAATGTGATTTTTTTTTTTGTGCTTCAAAAATATTGTGTAAAACTTAAATAAATAAAAAAGTAAACATATTAGATATTTCCACGTCCGTAACGACCTGCTCTATAAAAATATCACACGATCTAACCTGTCAGATGAATGTTGTAAATAAAAAAAATAAAAAAAATGCCAAAACTGCTCGTTTTTGTTACCTTGCCTCACAAAAAGTGTAATATAGAGCTACCAAAAATCATATGTACCCTAAAATAGCACTAACAAAACTGCCAACTTATCCCGTAGTTTCCAAAATGGGGTCAGTTTTTTGGAGTTTCCTACTCTAGTGGTGCATCAAATGTGACATGGCAACTTAAACTTTTTCCAGTGAAATCTGCCCTGGCGTTCCTTTCCTTCTGCGCCCTGTCGTGTGCCTGTACAGCAGTTTACGATGACAAATGGGGCATTTCTGTAAACTACAGAATCAGGGTAATAATTACTGAGTTTTGTTTGGCAGTTAACCCTTGCTTTATTCTCAGAATAAAATGATTCATATGGAAAATCTGTCAAAAAAGTGAAATTCAGAAATTTTGGCTACATTTTCCTTTAATTCTTGTGGAACACCTAAAGGGTTAATAACGTTTGTAAAATCAGTTTTGAATACCTTGAGGGGTGTAGTTTCTAAAATGGGGTTTTTGGGTGGTTTTTATGATGGAAGCCTCACAAAGTGACTTCAAACCTGAACTGGTCCTTAAAAAGTGGGTTTTGGAAATTGTGTGAAAAATTTCAAGATTTGCTTCTAAATTTCTAAGCCTTCTAACGTCCCAAAAAAATAAAATGTAATTTTCAAAGTGATCCAAACCTGAAGTAGACACATGGGGAATGTAAAGTCATAACGATTTTTGGAGGCATTACTATGTATTTTAAAAGTAGAGAAATTGACATTTGGAAATTTGCAAATTTTTCTAAATTTTTGGTAAATTTGGTATTTTTTTTATAAATAAGAATGAAATATTACTGTATGTCCAAATCAAAAGTAATGTATTGCATTTAGACGTACATTCACGTCCAAACTGTTTACCGGGGCTGTGGTCCCTTGCCAGGAAGCACTCTGATTGGTTAGTTTCTGCAGACTAAACAATTGGATCGCTTCAGGGTGAAAATGCCAGTTTCAGACTATGATCTCCACGCTGGAGATCACAGCCTGAAATCAGCTAAGACCCCATGTGTGCCATGACCCTTATCCATGTGCTACCCCCATACTGCCCCCGAATATCACTACTGTCTTCCAGATGCCCCATCTGCACCTGCACTACCGGCTCTGATGGCAGCAGCTGAACTTACAGATGACACTTACAGCTAACACTCTACTGCTAGGGACGAAATTGTTGCTGGGAGCCGATCTGGCAACGATCTTGTCTGTTTGACCCCATGGATGCCACAGTCAGTAGTCGACCATGGTATCCATAGGGTTGAGAGCGACGGAGCTCCCTCTCTCTTCCATTGGGCCGCTGCTGCTTTGATGGCAGTGGTGCAATGTTGCCATGGAAACTGGATGCCTTACAGAGGCATCCAGGCTGCCATGTACTTAAAGGGAACCTGTCATCTCCGAAACACCCCCTGAACTAGAGTAAGCGGTGTATAGTGTAAGTGATGGTGAATCCGAATATGTAAGTTTTATCTTCATACTCACTTCCATTCCGACGTTGTGCTCCCACAAACCTGCAGTAAAATGCACTCAGTGGACTCCAGTGCTCACTCACATAATGGAGAGGACTCAAAGAAGAGTCCACTGAGTGCATTTTACTGCAGGTTTGTGGGAGCATAGCCTCGGAATGGAAGTGAGCATGAGGATAAAACTTACATATTCGGATTCAGCATCACTTACACTATACATTGCTTACTCTAGTTCAGGGGGTGTTTCGGAGATGACAGGTTCTCTTTAAGGGTACATTCACACGACCGTGTTGAGTCCTTTCCGTTTTGTGGTCCGCAAATAACTGAACCGTGTGTCCGCATTTTGCGGAAGAATGGCTTCCGAATGTGTTCCGCATGTCTTCCGTTTTTTACGGTCCGCAAAAAACGGAAGGTTTAAAAAAAAAAAAAAAAAAAAGAGAGAGAGAAAGAAAGAATAATTCATAGTTGTCAAGGCCTTCAATTATACGGATCCGCAAAAAACGGATAACATACGGAAACCATTCCGTATGTCATCCGCAAATTGCGGATCCATAGACTTGAATGGGGCTGCGGACCGATGTGTGCAGACAATAGTAGGACAAGCTTCATATTCTTGCGGACCAGAAATGCGGAAATACGGATGCGGACAACATACTGAATGTTGTCCGCACATTTTATTCACCCATAGGAATGAATGGATCCGCATCTATTCCGCAAAATGCAGAACAGATGCGGATCGGACGCGGATAAAATTATACGGTCGTGTGAATGTACCCTAAGCCTGATCAGGCCTTGAGGGTCTGATCAGGCTTAGTGTAAGTGTAATACAGACAATACAGTGCATTACAATAGATGATTATTGCAATGCACTGTATAGCCATCAGGCCCACTGTATCTTCAGGATCCAAATGGGTCTTGATAAAAAAAAAAATAAAGTGTAAAAAAAATTAATAAATAAAAATTTAAATAATAAAATAAAAATTGTCTTTTCCGTATCTGTTTATCTGGTTATTAAAAATGAAAAAATAAAAAAACTACACATAACTGGTATTGCAATGTCCGTTATGACCTGATCTATAATGGTATGATATTATTAATCCCGCGTGGTGAAAGCCATAAAAAAACTAATGTAAAAACAATGACGGAATTACTGTTTTTGTCACCTCACCTTCATGAAAAAATAAATAACAAGTGTTCAGTAGCCCAAAATGATACCAATTAAAACTACAACCCGTCCAGCAAAAAAACAAGCCCCAACACAGCTACATTGGTGAAAAAATAAAAATGTTATGCATGTTAGCATATGGTAATGCAGATATAATTTATATTAAACACAAAAGTGATTTTATTTTGAAAAGTAGTGAAAGATAAAAAAAACTATATAAATTTGGTATCATCATAATCGTATAAACCCTCAGAATAAAATTATCATATCATATTTACTACAAGAGGAACCTCGTAAAAATAAAAATTACTGATAGAATTGCCATTTTTACCCACTTCACCTCGACACAAAATGGTATAAAAAGTGATCAAAAGCACATATGTACCCCAAAATGATACCAATAAAAACTACAGCCCAACTCACAAAAAACAAGCGCTCACACAGCTACATTGGTGATAAAATAAAAATGTTATGGCCCCTAAAACCAATATCAGAAAATTATATGTTAGAAAATCCCAGATGCCGTTCCTTCTCTTCTGAATGCTGCCGTGTCCACAAACAGAGGTTTACAATCACATATATGGTTTTGCCAAATTCAGGAAAAATGCATAACAAATTGTGAGGTCCATTTTATTTTGTTACCCCTTGTGAAAATATAAAATTTGGGGCTAAGGCAACATTATATTTGAAATAAAAGTTATGCCATGTGTTTCTAAATTCTATGAAACACTTGTTGCCCATAAAGCAGGTAATGACCAAATGTGATGTGTTTCTGTAAACTGCAGAATCAGGGTAATAAATATTGAGGTTTGTTTGGCTGTTAACCCTTGCCGTGTTACAGGGAAAAATGGATTCAAATCTGCACAAAAAAAAGTTACATTTTTAAAATTTCCCCTGCATTTTGCTTGAATTCTTGTGAAAATCAATTTTGAATATCTTGAGGGGTGTAGTTTCCAAAATGGGGTAATTAATGAGCAGTTTCTACTATTTAAGCCCCACAAAGTGACTTTATAACTGAACTGCTCCTTAAAAAGTGTGTTTTGGGAATTTTCTTAAAAATGGTAAAATTTACTTTCTAAGCCTTCTAAGCCTTCAAACTTCCTGAAAAAATAAAATGACATTTACATAAATGAGGCCAACATAAAGTAGACATACGGGGAATGTAAAGTAATAACTATTTTATAAAGTATCAACATTAGAGATGAGTGAGCACTAAAATGCTCGGGTGCTCGTTATTCGAGTCACATTTTACCCGATGCTCGGGTGCTCGTTTCGAATAACGAACCCCATTGAAGTCAATGGGAGACTCAAGCATTTTTTGCAGGGGACCAAGGCTCTGCCTAGGGAAGGCTGGATGAAAACCTGGAAACCTCAGAAAATGATGAAAACACCATGGAAATGGACAAGAAACAGCAGGGGCAGCATGAATGGATGCCTCTGAGGCTGCCTAAACCCATCATCACCCCAAAATCTCGGGCAACAGCCTTGTGGTGACCCTAAAGGCAATTGTGCTCACCCAGACCATAAAAATTTAGCATAGCCCTGTATGGCTTTGACTACAGAGTGACCGAGTTAAACTGCAGGAGCAGGCGAAGCACATAAAAATTTACAGTGGCCCTGTATGGCTGTGACTACAGAGTGACCGAGTTACAGTGCAGGAGCAGGCGAAGAACCAATAAATTTATCATGGCCCTGTATGGCTGTGACTACAGAGTGACCGAGTTACAGTGCAGGAGCAGGCGAAGCACATAAAAATTTAGCGTGACCCTGTATGGCTGTGACTACAGAGTGTCCGAGTTACAGTGCAGGAGCAGGCGAAGCACATAAAAATTTATCAAAGTCCTGTATGGCTGTGACTACAGAGTGACCGAGTTACAGTGCAGGAGCAGGCAAAGCAGATAAAAATTTATCGTGGTCCTGTGCAGCTGTGACTACAGAGTGACCGAGTTACAGTGCAGGAGCAGGCGAAGCACATAAAAATTTATTGTGGCCCTGTATGGCTGTGCAGTGATTACAGTGCAGGAGCAGGCGAAGCACATAAAAATTTATCGAGGCCCTGTATGGCTGTGACTACAGAGTGACCAAGTTACACTGCAGGAGCAGGAGAAGCACATAAAAATTTACAGTGGCCCTGTATGGCTGTGACTACAGAGTGACCGAGTTACAGTGCAGGAGCATGCAAAGCACATAAAAATTTATCAAGACCCTGTATGGCTGTGACTACAGAGTGACCGAGTTTCACTGCAGGAGCAGGCGAAGCACGTAAAAATTTACAGTGGCCCTGTATGGCTGTGACTACAGAGTGACCAAGTTACAGTGCAGGAGCAGGCGAAGCACCTAAAAATTTAGCGTGACCCTGTATGGCTGTGCAGTGATTACAGTGCAGGAGCAGGTGAAGCACATAAAAATTTAGCGTGACCCTGTATGGCTGTGCAGTGATTACAGTGCAGGAGCAGGCGAAGCACATAAAAATTTAGCGTGACCCTGTATGGCTGTGCAGTGATTACAGTGCAGGAGCAGGCGAAGCACATAAAAATTTATCGAGGCCCTGTATGGCTGTGACTACAGAGTGACCGAGTTACAGTGCAGGAGCAGACGAAGCACATAAAAATTTATCGAGACCCTGTATGGCTGTGACTACAGAGTGACCGAGTTACAGTGCAGGAGCAGGCGAAGCACATGAAAATGTACAGTGGCCCTGTATGGCTGTGACTACAGAGTGACCGAGTTACAGTGCAGGAGCAGACGAAGCACCTAAAAATTTAGCGTGAACCTTTATGGCTGTGCAGTGATTACAGTGCAGGAGCAGGCGAAGCACATAAAAATTTATCGAGACCCTGTATGGCTGTGACTACAGAGTGACAGAGTTACACTGCAGGAGCAGGTGAAGCACATAAAAATTTACAGTGGCCCTGTATGGCTGTGACTACAGAGTGACCGAGTTACAGTGCAGGAGCAGGCGAAGCACATAAAAATGTACAGTGGCCCTGTATGGCTGTGACTACAGAGTGACCGAGTTACAGTGCAGGAGCAGGCGAAGCACCTAAAAATTTAAGGTGACCCTGTATGGCTGTGACTACAGAGTGACCGAGTTACAGTGCAGGAGCAGGCGAAGCACATAAAAATTTATCATGACTTTGTATGGCTGTGACGTAGTCTTTAGACGACAGCTATTGCACCGCAAACCACTCAATTTTGCACTGCACTGTAGTTTATATAACTGAGAATAAAAACAAATTCTCTAGACTGCGGCTAGTGTATCGCACACCTCAAAATTGTTCACTGGACTGTAGTTTATATAATTGACTGAAAAAAATTATTCTCTGGACTGTGGCTAGTGTATCGCACACCTCACAATTGTTCGCTGGACTGTAGTTTATATAATTGAGTGAAAAAAAATATTCTCTAGACAGCGGCTAGTGTATCGCACACCTCACAATTGTTCACTGGACTGTAGTTTATATAATTTAGTGAAAAAAATAATTCTCTAGACTGTGGCTAGTGTATCACACACCTCACAATTGTTCACTGGACTGTAGTTTATATAATTGAGTAAAGAAAATTATTCTCTAGACTGCGGCTTGTGTATCGCACACCTCACAATTGTTCACTGGACAGTAGTTAATATAATTGAGTGAAAAAAAATATTTTCTAGACCGCGGCTAGTGTATCACACACCTCACAATTGTTCACTGGACTGTAGTTTATATAATTGAGTGAAAAAAATTATTCTCTAGACTGCGGCTAGTGTATCACACACCTCACAATTGTTCACTGTACTGTACTTTATATAATTGAGTGAAAAAAAATATTCTCTAGACTATGGCTAGTGTATGACACATCTCACAATTGTTCACTGGACTGTAGTTTATATAATTGAGTGAAAAAAATTATTCTCTAGACTGCGGCTAGTGTATCACACACCTCACAATTGTTCACTGTACTGTACTTTAAATAACTGAGTGAAAAAAATATTCTCTAGACTATGGCTAGTGTATGACACATCTCACAATTGTTCACTGGACTGTAGTTTATATAATTGAGTGAAATAAAATATTCTCCAGATGGCGGATAGTGTATCACACACCTCATAATTGTTCACTGGACTGTAGTTTATATAATTGAGTGAAATAAAATATTCTCCAGATGGCGGCTAGTGTATCACACATCTCACAATTGTTCACTGGACTGTAGTTTAGATAATTGAGTGAAAAAAATTATTTGCTAGTCTGTGGCTAGTGTATCGCACACCTCACAATTGTTCACTGGACTTTATTTTATATAATTGTGTGAAAAAAATTATTTTCTAGACTGTGGCTAGTGTATCGCACACCTCACAGTTGTTCACTGGACTGTAGTTTACATAATTGAGTGAAAAAAATTATTCTCTAGACTGCGGCTTGTGTATCGCACACCTGACAATTGTTAACTGGACTGTAGTTTATATAATTGAGTGAAAAAAATTATTCTCTAGACTGCGGCTAGTGTATCGCACACCTCACAATTGTTCACTGGACTGTAGTTTAGATAATTGAATGAAAAAAATTAGTCTCAAGACTGCGGCTAGTGTATCGCACACCTCACAATTGTTCACTGGACTGTAGTTTATATAATTGAGTTAAAAAAAATATTCTCTAGACTGCGGCTAGTGTATCACACACCTCACAATTGTTCACTGGACTGTAGTTTATATAATTGAGTGAAAAAAATTATTCTCTAGACTGCGGCTTGTGTATCACACACCACACAATTGTTCACTGGACTGTAGTTTATATAATTGAATGAAAAAAAAATTATTCTCTAGACTGCGGCTAGTTTATCACACACCTCACAATTGTTCACTGGACTGTAGTTTATATAATTGAGTGAAAAAAAATATTCTCTAGACTGCGGCTAGTGTATCACACACCTCACAATAGTTCACTAGACTGTAGTTAATATAATTGAGTGAAAAAAAAACGTATTCTCTAGACTGCGGCTAGTGTATCACACATCTCACAATTGTTCACTGGACTGTAGTTTATATAATTGAGTGAAAAAAATTATTCTCTAGACTGCGGCTAGTATATCACACACCTCACAATTGTTCACTTGACTGTAGTTTATATAATTGAGTGAAAAAAATTATTCTCAAGACTGCGGCTAGTGTATCGCACACCTCACAATTGTTAACTGGACTGTAGTTTATATAATTGAGTTAAAAAAATTATTCTCTAGATTGCGGCTAGTGTATCACACACCTCACAATTGTTCACTGGACTGTAGTTTATATAATTGAGTGAAAAAAATTATTCTCTAGACTGCGGCTTGTGTATCGCACACCTCACATTTGTTCACTGGACTGTAGTTTATATAATTCAGTGAAAAAAATTATTCTCTAGACTACGGCTAGTGTATCTCACACCGCACAAATGTTCACTGGACTGTAGTTTATATAATTGAATGGAAAAAATTATTCTCTAGACTGCGGCTAGTGTATCGCACACCTCACAATTGTTCACTGGACTGTAGTTTATATAACTTAGTGAAAAAAATTATTCTCTAGACCCTGGCTAGTGTAGCGCACACCTCCCAATTGTTCACTGGACTGTAGTTTATATAATTGAATGAAAAAAACGTATTCTCTGGACTGCGACTAGTGTATCACATACCTCACAATTGTTCACTGGACTGTAGTTTATATAATTGAGTGAAAAAAAATTATTCTCTAGACTGCGGCTAGTTTATCACACACCTCACAATTTTTCACTGGACTGTAGTTTATATAATTGAGTTAAAAAAATTATTCTCTAGACTGCGGCTAGTTTATCACACACCTCACAATTTTTCACTGGACTGTAGTTTATATAATTGAGTTAAAAAAATTATTCTCTAGATTGCGGCTAGTGTATCGCACACCTCACAATTGTTCACTGGACTGTAGTTTATATAATTGAGTGAAAAAAATTATTCTCTAGACTGGGCTTGTGGTATCGCACACCTCACAATTGTTCACTGGACTGTAGTTTATATAATTGAGTGAAAAAAATTATTCTCTAGACTGCGGCTAGTGTATCGCACACCTCACAAATGTTCACTGGACTGTAGTTTATATAATTGAATGAAAAAAATTATTCTCTAGACTGCGGCTAGTGTATCGCACACCTCACAATTGTTCACTGGACTGTAGTTTATATAATTGAATTAAAAAAATGTATTCTCTGGACTGCGACTAGTGTATCACATACCTCACAATTCTTCACTGGACTGTAGTTTATATAATTGAGTGAAAAAAAATTATTCTCTAGACTGCGGCTAGTGTATAACACACCTCACAATTGTTCACTGGACTGTAGTTTATATAATAGAGTAAAAAAAACGTATTCTCTAGACTGTGGCTAGTGTATAACACACCCCACCATTGTTCACTGGACTGTAGTTTATATAATAGAGTGAAAAAAACGTATTCTCTAGACTGCGGCTAGTGTATTGCACAATTCACAATTGTTCACTGGACTGTAGTTTATATAACTGAGTGAAAAAAATTATTCTCTAGACTGCACCTAGTATATCACACACCTCACAATTGTTCACTGGACTGTAGTTTGTATAATTGAGTGAAAAAAAATATTCTCTAAACTGCGACTAGTGTATCACACACCTCACAATTGTTCACTGGACTGTAGTTTATATAATTGAGTGAAAAAAATTATTCTCTAGACTGTGGCTAGTGTATCACACACCTCACAATTGTTCACTGGACTGTAGTTTATATAATTAAATGGAAAAAAAAAATTATTCTCTAGACTGCGGCTAGTGTATCACACACCTCACAATTGTTCACTGGACTGTAGTTTATATAATTAAATGAAAAAAAAATATTCTCTAGACTGCGGCTAGTGTATCACACACCTCACAATTGTTCACTGGACTGTAGTTTATATAATTGAGTGAAAAAAATTATTCTCTAGACTGCGGCTAGTGTATCACACGCCTCACAATTGTTCACTAGACTGTAGTTTATAAAATTGAGTGAAAAAAATTATTCTCTAGACTGCGGCTAGTGTATCTCACATCTCACAATTTTTCACTGGACTGTAGTTTATATAATTGAGTGAAAAAAACGTATTCTCTAGACTGTGGCTAGTGTATCACACACCTCACAATTGTTCACTGGACTGTAGTTTATATAATTGAGTGAAAAAAATTATTCTCTAGACTGCGGCTTGTGTATCACACACCTCACAATTGTTCACTGGACTGTAGTTTATATAATTGAGTGAAAAAAATTATTCTCAAGACTGAGGCTCGTGTATCGCACACCTCACAATTGTTCACTGGACTGTAGTTTATATAATTGAGTGAAAAAAATTATTCTCAAGACTGTGGCTAATTTATCGCACACCTCACAATTGTTCACTAGACTGTAGTTTATATAATTGAGTTAAAAAAAATTATTCTCTAGACTGCGGCTTGTGTATCGCACACCTCACAATTGTTCACTGGACTGTAGTTTATATAATTGAGTGAAAAAAATTATTTTCTAGACTGCGGCTAGTGTATCGCACACCTCATAAATGTTCACTGGACTGTTGTCACGCTGCGGTGTGGGAGGGGAAACTCCACACCGAGCATACACCGATACACTACAGTGAGATGAAAACCGATCAGCAGGCAAGAAGCCAGTGGCAAGGAAAACCACTGAACCAAGTGCACCGGAAACACCAGAAACCAAACTCAGAGGGCAGAAACCCAGTGAGCCCCGTTCTTCACAGAGCCCCAGATGGTAGGGATGCACTTATCCAGAACTCACTGGCTGCACCTCCAGGATGGTCCCGGTGCACCTGGCAACTTACCTGCTGATACTGCTGATAGAAGCACCAGCAGTCCATACACCAAAGACTGCAGCCCAGGCACGTGTACTGGAACCCGAACACCTAACAGGACTCAGTACACACAACAAACCCAGGAACCAGCTCACCGGCAACAACTCACAGTATCGCTGTTCCCCCTCCGGGGAACCCTGGAGCCCTCTCACCGAAGGCACATACATACAGGGAATGTCTGGACTCCATGTCAGAAGACACATGGCAGTCACAGACCAAACACCCACCCGTACATAAACCACATAACAGGAATAAGGGAAGGGGATGAGAGGACCTCGGGAAGACCTCGAAAAGACCTCGATGACATATTAAGTGGCCACAAGGACTGGGCAGATGGAATCCCAGGAAAGGTGCATAGCTCCAGCACCAACGGAGGCTGGAGCACAACTAACCCACCAGGCTAGCAACAACAGAATAAAAGCACCTAGTGACCACACCCAGGTCAATATGTTAACCCCATGAGAACCAGACAGGGAAGGAGGGAAGTATGCAATCAGGGAACATACCAGCAACCAAAACTACACGTTGCCCCTGGCAACCACGGCCTACTACCGCAGCCAGAATGCCAGGACACAAACATGAGCAACATGGAAGCCGTGTCACGGAGAACAACCGACACACCACCAATTTACACATTACCCCCGGCAACCAGCATACAACCAAATCTGGAATACCAGGGCACAAACATGAGCAACATGGAACATGTGTCACGATAACCACACGGTACGTGACAACTGTAGTTTATATAATTGAATAAAAAAAACGTATTCTCTGGACTGCGACTAGTGTATCACATACCTCACAATTGTTCACTGGACTGTAGTTTATATAATTGAGTGAAAAAAAATTATTCTCTAGACTGCGGCTAGTGTATAACACACCTCACAATTATTCACTGGACTGTAGTTTATATACTAGAGTGAAAAAAACGTATTCTCTAGACTGTGGCTAGTGTATTGCACAATTCACAATTGTTCACTGGACTGTAGTTTATATAACTGAGTGAAAAAAATTATTCTCTAGACTGCAGCTAGTATATCACACACCTCACAATTGTTCACTGGACTGTAGTTTACATAATTGAGTGAAAAAAAATATTCTCTAAACTGTGGCTAGTGTATCACACACCTCACAATTGTTCACTGGACTGTAGTTTATATAATTGAGTGAAAAAAATTATTCTCTAGACTGTGGCTAGTGTATCACACACCTCACAATTGTTCACTGGACTGTAGTATATAAAATTGAGTGAAAAAAATTATTCTCTAGACTGCGGCTAGTGTATCGCACATCTCACAATTTTTCACTGGACTGTAGTTTATATAATTGAGTGAAAAAAACGTATTCTCTAGACTGTGGCTAGTGTATCACACACCTCACAATTGTTCACTGGACTGTAGTTTATATAATTGAGTGAAAAAATTATTCTCTAGACTGCGGCTTGTGTATCACAGACCACACAATTGTTCACTGGCCTGTAGTTTATATAATTGAGTAAAAAAAAAATATCTCAAGACTGAGGCTAGTGTATCGCACACCTCACAATTGTTCACTGGACTGTAGTTTATATAATTGAGTGAAAAAAATTATTCTCAAGACTGTGGGCAATAGTGCTATCGCACACCTCAAAATTGTTCACTGGCAGCTGTAGTTTATATAATTCAGTGAAAAAATTATTCTCTAGACTGCGGCTAGTGTTATCACACACCTCACAATTGTTCACTGGACTGTAGTTTATATAATTGAATGATAAAAAAAATTATTCTCTAGACTGCGGTTAGTTTTTCACACACCTCACAATTGTTCACTGGACTGTAGTTTATATAATTGAGTGAAAAAAAAATATTCTCTAGATGCGACTAGTGTTATCGCACACCTACAATTGTTCATTGGACTGTAGTTTATATAATTGAGTGAAAAAAAACGTATTCTCTAGACTGCGGCTAGTGTATCGCACACCTCACAATTGTTCACTGGACTGTAGTTTATATAATTGAGTGAAAAAAAATTATTCTCTAGACTGCGGCTAGTGTATCGCACACCTCACAATTGTTCACTGGACTGTAGTTTATATAATTGAGTGAAAAAAATTATTCTCTAGACTGCGGCTAGTGTATCGCACACCTCACAATTGTTCACTGGACTGTAGTTTATATAATTGAGTGAAAAAAAAATTATTCTCTAGACTGCGGCTAGTGTATCGCACACCTCACAATTGTTCACTGGACTGTAGTTTATATAATTGAGTGAAAAAAATTATTCTCTAGACTGCGGCTAGTGTATCGCACACCTCACAATTGTTCACTGGACTGTAGTTTATATAATTGAGTGAAAAAAATTATTCTCTAGACTGCGGCTAGTGTATCGCACACCTCACAATTGTTCACTGGACTGTAGTTTATATAATTGAGTGAAAAAAATTATTCTCTAGACTGCGGCTAGTGTATCGCACACACCTCACAATTGTTCACTGGACTGTAGTTTATATAATTGAGTGAAAAAAATTATTCTCTAGACTGCGGCTAGTGTGTATCGCACACCTCACAATTGTTCACTGGACTGTAGTTTATATAATTGAGTGAAAAAAATTATTCTCTAGACTGCGGCTAGTGTATCGCACACCTCACAATTGTTCACTGGACTGTAGTTTATATAATTGAGTGAAAAAAATTATTCTCTAGACTGCGGCTAGTGTATCGCACACCTCACAATTGTTCACTGGACTGTAGTTTATATAATTGAGTGAAAAAAATTATTCTCTAGACTGCGGCTAGTGTATCGCACACCTCACAATTGTTCACTGGACTGTAGTTTATATAATTGAGTGAAAAAAATTATTCTCTAGACTGCGGCTAGTGTATCGCACACCTCACAATTGTTCACTGGACTGTAGTTTAT